>CM059449.1:1319011-1367508 GCA_030390025.1 Squalus acanthias | reverse complement strand
GTATTTGTGGGGGTGAGTGCATCAGGAAATTCCAGAGAGGGTTGGGCAAGAGAGAAAGATCTGCCCGGAGGGAGGCAAGTGGTGTGATGTGTGGGATGTGATATTTCCTCAAACACTGGGACAAGTACTTTTTGAAGTGTAGTCACTGTTGTAATGTAGGAAATGCGGCAGCCAATTTGCGCACAGCAAGCTCCCACAAACAGCAATGTGATATGGACCAGATAATCTGTTTTTAGTGATGTTAGTTGAGGGATACATATTGGCCAGGACACCAAGGAGAACTCCCCTACTCTTCTTCCAACAGTACCGTGGGAACATTTACATTCACCTCAGAGAACAGATGGGGCCCCAGGTTTCACATCTCATCCGAAAGACGGAACTTCCAACAGTGCGGCGCTCCCCCAGAACCGCACCCGACAGTGCAGCGCTCCCTCAGTACGGCGCTCCCTAGTACTGCCCCTCCGACAGTGTAGGGCTCCCCCAGTACTGCCCCTCCAACAGTGCAGCGCTCCCTCAGTACTGCGCTCCCTAGTACTGCCCCTTCGACAGTGTAGGGCTCCCTCAGTACTTCCCCTCCGACAGTGCAGCGCTCCCTCAGTACTGCCCATCCGACAGTGCAGCGCTCCCTCAGTACTGCCCCTCCGACAGTGTAGGGCTCCCTCAGCACTGCACTGGAGTGTCAGCCTGGGTTTTTGTGCTCAAGTCTCTGGGGTGGGACTTGAACTCACGACCTTGTGACTCAGAGGAGAGCGCTTTGGTGTTAAACCTGCTTACCCATCACCAACGTTCCCATCAAGCTGTGCGGCCACGGAGCGCTCTGGAGGTCACGCGCAGACCGCCTGGCGGCTTTGCAATGGGATAACCCACACATGCGAGGAACGTTGAATAGGCCGCGCACCCAAAATAATATAAAGGGAACATTGCTAATAGCCCCACCCAAAGCCGCCAAGAGTCTTAGAAAGATGTCTGACCTCGGATTCCTCAGCCGCCCGCCTGTCGTTCTCCGGAAGTTTCCATTCACCCGTTCCCAGATTCCCATTAGGCTTCCTCCTGCCGGGTCCCTGCAGCTCACGGGTCTCTGCGCCTTCCCTTGCTGAAAGGCCGCCGCCAGCGCTTAGCGGTTCGCTGGCCTCGGCGCTCGCAGCGTGGCGACCGCGCGCTGCCTCGCTCGTTCTGCGCTGGTCTAGCGCCGCCCGCGGGGTCTGAAGATCGGTCTCCCCGCCTCGCTGCCCTGCCTCGTGTTCCGTGTCCGAGGGGGGCGGCGGACGGGAGGACAGGAGCGCCAACTGGCTCTGCACGGCGATTAAATTGTCGTTCAGTTCTCCCATTGTCGATTCGTAATCGGAAGCCTCCCCCTCGGTGGCCTTCCCACCCGGACCGCCATCGCGAGGTTCGTGTTGCTCCTCCGCACGCCCAGCAATTGACCGGCGCGTGTCTTTATCCATTGAGGGCTCCGCGCCTTGGCCGCCCATCGGGATCTCGTTCTCCTTCAGGCCCACCAGCTTCATTAGGTCCTGAAAGGCCCTCTTGCCCAGTCTCTGCCACTGCCTGGCGCTCAGCGTCTCCATCGCCTTGATTTGCGCTTGAATCTCTTTCCGCTTCTCCTCCAGACGCTGGCGGAGCTGCAGCCACTCCGGCCCAGCCCGGCCGACTGCCTCGCCCTCGGAGCCTGCGGGATCTTGCTGCCCCGCCGGCGTTGTACCCAGACGAGACGGCGTTGAGCCAAGGCACTTCCGCCTCCTTTCCTTCAGGTACTTGCGCTCCGCGAAGCTGGTCATCTTCACACCATCCGTCAGGCGGGCCTCGCCTTGGTGGCGGGCATCGCGCCCTCACCGGGAACAGCCCCATCGCCCTCACCGGGAACAGCCCCATCGCCCTCACCGGGAACAGCCCCATCGCCCTCACCGGGAACAGCCCCATCGCCCTCACCGGGTATCTCAGCCCCACTGGACATCGCACCCTCACTGGGCGCGGTCCCATCGCCCTTCTTCGCTGACCTCAACAACTCACGGGTTTTTATTACGTATGTATATCGCCGACTGGCCACCTGCCCCTGACCAGACTCAACCACACGATCGGGATCCTCCTGTTCCCCAAGGCCCTTCTCCTCTCCCGACCCAACCACACGATCGGGATCCTCCTGTTCCCCAAGGCCCTTCTCCTCTCCCGACCCAACCACACGATCGGGATCCTCCTGTTCCCCAAGGCCCTTCTCCTCTCCCGACCCAACCACACGATCGGGATCCTCCTGTTCCCCAAGGCCCTTCTCCTCTCCCGACCCAACCACACGATCGGGATCCTCCTGTTCCCCAAGGCCCTTCTCCTCTCCCGACCCAACCACACGATCGGGATCCTCCTGTTCCCCAAGGCCCTTCTCCTCTCCCGACCGAACCACACGATCGGGATCCTCCTGTTCCCCAAGGCCCTTCTCCTCTCCTGACCCAACCACACGATTGGGATCCTCCTGTTCCCCAAGGCCAGTCTCCTCTCCCGACCCAACCACACGATTGGGATCCTCCTGTTCCCCCCGACCCTTCTCCTCTCCAGAATGCAGGCTGGTGGCTGCGCTGATCATCTGAGGGTCTTCCCCAGCGTGCTCAGCCTCCTGCCACGTGCAACTCGGGGCGCCGACTATTGGCAGCCCGCTAGCCTTGGCGCTCTCCAGCGTGTGGGGCCGCTCGGAGACGATGTAACTGTTGCGAAGGTTCTTCTTCTGCTGGGCCAGTTTCGCGTCCCTCGATTTAGCGAAGGGCCTCCTCCAACTCTCCGTCACGCCTTGGGCCGGATCTGGGAGCCCAGCTGACCACTTGGCCACGGGGCCCCTGGCCGGAGGCCGCCCGGCTTCTGGCGAGGACCGAACATCTCCCCGCTCGGCGACACCACGAGCAGGCGAACACAACAAGCTGGCTGGACTTCCCTGGACCTCCTCCTTCTCCTCCTCCAACGCTCTCGCCATCAAGCCCCCGAGACCCGTGCCTCCAGGCCCCAGATGTTGAGCTGCTCCTCCTCCCTCTGCAGGATCTTCACGGGCGCGTTGAGGGCGGGGTGTCCGGCGCGCGCTGCACATCTCTGGTGGCTCGACGGCGAGTGTGCCTTCGGTTCCGAGGTCCTTGCTAGATTCCAGCAACTCTCGCTGCGATCTGCTCTCATCGTCACCTGACTGGGCCGAGCTACAGGAACACAAAGAGATGTTAACAAACCTCGATATAGATCTCATCTTGCAACAGCCTTGCTCAAACAGTGCCCCCACTGATCCGTCACCGCTACAGAAATAGCATTACCCCGCCCCTCCCCCTCTCCCTTCAACCATTGGGACATTTCACAAGGAATAGTTTTTGAGGGCGTTGCCCTGTGCAGCAAAATATCACGTATGATTGAGAAGCCAGTCGGACAAGAGCTCTGCCGAATCGTGCATAGACCAGGAACGTCCTGGGTTCGATGACGGCAGCAGATGTGGAGCGGAGAGGTGACGGGATCGCCAGGGTCTCCGTCGGGAGCCCAGGTCTGTGGGCGGCGGAGGAAGGAGGGGTCCAGGCAAGCTCGCGAGGCCCCGTCACTCTCGGTTAGGCAGCGAGCGGACCGTGTCGAGGAGAGCCGCTTCTGCCAGCGCGAGTTACCACCCGTCAGGGGGAGGGAGCAGAGGAATGGCCCGGGGGGGGGCGGTTTGAAATCAAGGCCAGATCCCGCACAATTACAGCAAATCAAGAAACGACAGGGGTTTGAAGAGACAAAGAAAGCTTTCTGGAGGGCCTGGTCACCTTTCACCTCCGGGAGAGGTGTTCAAATCCTGTCCGTGCCGATGGGGTGAAAGTTCGCGGCTGCTTGAGGAGGTTGTCCGAACACCGGGTCCACCGGAATGGTCACCAAACCAGTAATGTTGTGTCAAACTCAGAGGAGGACTTTGGATCAAAAAGAAAAACTTTTTTTACGCAGCGAGTGGTTAGGATTTGGAACGCGCTGCCCGAAAGGGTGGTGGAGGCGGACTCAATAGTCGCCTTCAAAAGGGAACTGGATAAATAATTGGAGAGACAATTGCAGGGATATGGGGAAAGAGCGGGTATTAACTGGATTGCTCTTCGAAAGAGCCGGCGCAGACTCGATGGGCCAAATGGCCTCCTTCTGTGCTGTACTATTCCATTCTATAATTCCAACCCACATTCAGGGGCAACAGAAACTGATTCTGGCTGTGAAACATGTGCGTGAAATAAAACGATATTGAGTTTGCATTCCCCAGCACGTTCACATCTCACCTTTATAAGAATTGCTGTTAAAAAAGTCCAAAGGTCAAAAAATTGGGGGGGGGGGGGGTGAAGATAAACAAAACTGCAGAAATCTGAAACACAGACAGAGAATTCCGGAGACACTCAGCAGGCGTCGAGAGGGGAGAGGAGTTGAGAACTGGACCGTGCGTCACGACCGCAAGAAGGTTCACACGATGAACACAAGTGTCAGTCGTGGCTCAGTGGGCAGCACGCTCGTCTCACAGTCAGGAGGTCGAGAGTTCAAGTCCCACTCCAGAGACCCGAGCGCAAAATCCAGGCTGACACTCCAGTGCTGAGGGAGCGCCGCACTGTGGGAGGGTCGGTACTGAGGGAGCGCCGCACTGTCGGAGGGGCGCTACTGAGGGAGCGTCGCACTGTCGGAGGGTCGGTGCTGAGGGAGCGCCGCACTGTCGGAGGGGCAGGTACTGAGGGAGCGCCTGCACTGTCGGAGGGGCGGTACTGAGGGAGCGCCTGCACTGTCGGAGGGGCGGTACTGAGGGAGCGCCGCACTGTCGGAGGGGCGGTACTGAGGGAGCGCCGCACTGTGGGAGGGGCAGGTACTGAGGGAGCGCCGCACTGTCGGAGGGGCAGGTACTGAGGGAGAGCACGCACTGTCGGAGAGGGGCAGTACTGAGGGAGCGCCGCACTGTCGGAGGGGCAGTACTGAGAGAGCGCCGCACTGTCGGAGGGGCAGTACTGAGGGAGCGCCGCACTGTCGGAGGGGCAGTACTGAGGGAGCGCCGCACTGTCGGAGGGGCAGTACTGAGGGAGCGCCGCACTGTCGGAGGGGCAGTACTGAGAGAGCGCCGCACTGTCGGGGGGGCAGTACTGTGGGAGCGCCGCACTGTCGGAAGGGCGGTACTGAGGGAGCGCCGCACTGTCGGAGGGGCAGTACTGAGGGAGCGCCGCACTGTCGGAGGGGCAGTACTGAGGGAGCGCCGCACTGTCGGAGGGGCAGTACTGAGAGAGAGCCGCACTGTCGGAGGGGCAGTACTGAGGGAGCGCCGCACTGTCGGAGGGGCGGTACTGAGAGAGCGCCGCACTGTCGGGGGGGCAGTACTGAGGGAGCGCCGCACTGTCGGAAGGGCGGTACTGAGGGAGCGCCGCACTGTCGGAGGGGTGGTACTGAGGGAGCGCCGCACTGTCGGAGGGGCAGTACTGAGAGAGAGCCGCACTGTCGGAGGGGCAGTACTGAGGGAGCGCCGCACTGTCGGAGGGGCAGTACTGAGGGAGCGCCGCACTGTCGGAGGGGCGGTACTGAGAGAGCGCCGCACTGTCGGGGGGGCAGTACTGTGGGAGCGCCGCACTGTCGGAAGGGCGGTACTGAGGGAGCGCCGCACTGTCGGAGGGGCAGTACTGAGGGAGCGCCGCACTGTCGGAGGGGCAGTACTGAGGGAGCGCCGCACTGTCGGAGGGGCAGTACTGAGAGAGAGCCGCACTGTCGGAGGGGCAGTACTGAGGGAGCGCCGCACTGTCGGAGGGGCGGTACTGAGAGAGCGCCGCACTGTCGGGGGGGCGTACTGAGGGAGCGCCGCACTGTCGGAAGGGCGGTACTGAGGGAGCGCCGCACTGTCGGAAGGGCGGTACTGAGGGAGCGCCGCACTGTCGGAGGGGCGGTACTGAGGGAGCGTCGCACTGTCGGAGGGGCAGTACTGAGGGAGCGCCGCACTGTCGGAGGGGCAGTACTGAGGGAGCGCCGCCCTGTCGGAGGGGCAGTACTGAGGGAGTGCCGCCCTGTCGGAGGGGCAGTACTGAGGGAGTGCCGCACTGTCGGAGGGGCAGTACTGAGGGAGCGCTGCACTGTCGGAGGGGCAGTACTGAGGGAGCGCCTGCACTGTCGGAGGGGCAGTACTGAGGGAGCGCTGCACTGTCGGAGGGGCAGTACTGAGGGAGTGCTGCACTGTCGGAGGGGCAGTACTGAGGGAGCGCTGCACTGTCGGAGGGGCAGTACTGAGGGAGCGCTGCACTGTCGGAGGGGCAGTACTGAGGGAGCGCTGCACTGTCGGAGGGGCAGTACTGAGGGAGCGCTGCACTGTCGGAGGGGTGGTACTGTCGGGAAACGTTCCAGGGGAGCGCTGCACTCCATCTTTCGGATGAGATGTGAAACCGGGGCCCCGTCTGTTCTGAGGTGAACGTAAATGTTCCCACGGTACTATTGGAAAAAGAGCAGGGGAATTCTCCCTGGTGTCCTGGCCAATATTTATCCCTCAACTAACATGACAAAAAAAACCAGATGATCTGGTCATTATCACATTGCAGTTTGTGGGAGCTTGCTGTGCGCAAATTGGCTGCCACGTTTCCTACATCACAACAGTGACTACACTTCAAATGTGCTTCATTGGCTGTAAAGCGCTTTGGAACGTCTGAGGGTGTGAAAGGCGCTATAGAAATGCAAGTCTTTCTTTCAGTGATAAAGGAACAGGAGAAAGGGAAGGGGGAGGGTGAACACACACAAGGGAGAATGAAGTGATAACCTACTCTCCGCATGGGTTTTCTCACCTTCCCTTTATTCTGTTCCTTTAAAATGCCGCTCACCTTGTAACGCCTTCCAGTTCGGACAAGGGCTACACCTGAATCGTTAGCTCGGTTTCTCTCCCCAGCGATTGCCTGACCTGCTGAGTGTTTCCAGCATTTTCTGTCGCAGTTTCATAGCGAGTCATTTAGCATTGACGCAGCAACAGAGAAGCTGTCGGATTCTTAAATCGTTCTGGTCTCACCATCTCACACCGACAGAAAACTCACTCACCAGATCGTTGGAGGCCAAGCGATCACTGGGCTCAGAGGTAGCGGCGGTGCAGTCACACAGCAGGCCTTCGATGGAGCATCTTGGAGCGAGGGAAAGAGGAGAGCGAGCGAGAGAAAGAGGAGAGCGAGCGAGAGCGAGGGAAAGAGGAGAGCGAGCGAGAGGGGGAAAGAGGAGAGCGAGCGAGAGAGGGAAAGAGGAGAGCGAGCGAGAGAGGGAAAGAGGAGAGCGAGCGAGAGCGGGAAAAAGCGAGTGCAAGAAAGAAAGAGAGAAAACGTGAATATACATCTTAAAGAAAAACATTTGTCAATCAGTGAAAAGTGAAACGGGGGTCATTACTAGCAAACTACAGCAACATTTGATAAACCTGCAGTACCGCACATAACAGAAGGCGACTCCTCTACTCCCCCAAGCGATGGTATCAAACTCGCCAACAGGAGGCCCGGGAGGATTGGGGAGTTAGGTTGACGATGTTTAACGTGGACAAGTGTAAAATCAAAGTCAGGAGATTGGGAAGGGACAAGAAAAACCTGGTGATAAACAACAGCTTACATTTATACAGCGCCTTTAAAACATCACCGGAGCGTAAATCAGACAAAACCTGACACCAAGCCACACAAAAAGACATTCGGACAGGTGACCAAAAGCTTGGTCGGTTTTCTGGAGCTTCTTAAAAGGAGAGAGAGGTTGAGAGGCGAAGAGGTTTAGGGAGGGAATTCCAGAGCTTAGGGCCCGGGCAGCTGAAGGCACGGCCGCCAATGGTGAGGCAGAGGGATTGGGGGATGGACAAGAGGCCAGAATTGGAGGAATGCAGAGTTCTCGGAGGGTTGTAGGGCTGGAGGAGGTTACAGAGTCTAGATAAGCCAATAACACAAGTGGTCTTATTACAAAACATGACACAGGAGAGGGATTTGTGGGTCTAATGGTGGATTAATTGCTCAAACCGACAGCAGTGTGCGACAGCTGTAGGATCTTGGGCCTTATAACCAGAGAGATAGAGAACAAATCTAAATCTCGAAGTGATGGAGACTGTACAGGGCACTGGTCCAAGCCCACTTGGAATACAGCGCCCGCAGGTAAATAGAGACACACCCAGGCCTTGGCGAGAGTGCAGCCACAGGCAACTGACTAGACAATTGGGGGGCCAGACTCCCGAGTCACGAGGTCAAGTTGGGATGGAGAAGAGAAGGTTCAAGGCTGATCCTGTCGAAACATTCAGGATCCTAACAGGCATAGACAAGGTAAACGCCCATACATTTAACAGGCACAGATTCCCGACAGACCAGACCTGTTCCTCAACTCACCCTCCTCCTCCTCGCCTTGGATCCATCCCTCTCGCGGACAGGGCAGGTTCCCACATTCCAGGTTCCAGAATAATTCCGCCATAAAAGCCACGAAATTTGGCTGTAAATGGAAAGACAGCAAAGCTTACAAAAGGTGCACGAATGGAGGAGCAGCTTAAAAAAAATGGGACGCCTCGGTCTTCGAATGAGTATCAGCTCGGGTAACGCGGAGATCAAGCGCACCAATAGGTTGATTTGATCCTCAGTCATAAGGTAGCTCATCTCAAGCAAGAGCAACGGTGAGAATGCATCAGACCATAAAAATTCGCAGCAGATTCGCGACCCAGGATTATGCTCAATGTTGTGTAAGCCCCCTTATCCCCCTCCCACCCCCAGCGAGTCGCCTACCAGCACCTCCCAAACCCACCACCGAGAAGGACAGGGGCAGCAGGCGCATGGGAACATCACCACCTCCAAGTTCCCCTCCAAGTCACACACCATCCTGACTTAGAAGTATATCGCCGATCCTTCATCGTTGCTGGGTCAAAATCCTGGAACTCCCTCCCTAACAGCACTGTGGGAGCACCTTCACCACACGGACTGCAGCGGTTCAAGGCGGCGGCTCACCACCTCCGTCTCGAGGGCAACTAGGGATGGGCAATAAATGCTGGCCTTGCCAGAGACACCCACATCCCCAGAATGAATCTAAAAAAGTCTTGTGATTTTATTAACTGAATCCAGCACCAAATTAGAACGCGTTCCCAAACAAGTTCGCACATATTTAGACGGCAGCTGATCGTATCGCTCACGTCACCCTGCAATCGCTCACTTTGGGGTTGGACACATCCGCCATTTTGGACAGAGCAAGATCCAACAGCAGCAGAGAGATGAAGGGTCCAATTGCTTTTGGTGGCATTGGTTGGGAGGGCAATGCTGGACCAGGAGAACTCAAACACATCTGATTCTCTACCTACATCAACCACAATGGTTGTGGTGGTTGAAGGTCAATCATCACAGCCCCAGGACATCGCTGCAGGAGTTCCACAGGGCAGTGTCCTAGGTCCCAACCATCTTCAGCAGCTTCATCAATGACCTTCCCTCCAACATATCAGAAATGGGGATGTTCACTGATGACTGCACAGTGTTCAGCACCATTCACAACTCCTCACAATGAAGCAGTCCATGCCCGCATGCAACAAGACCTGGACGACGTTCAGGCTTGGGCTGATAAGTGATAGTTAACATTCACGCCACAGACGTGCCAGGCAATGACTATCTCCAACAAACGAGAGTCTAACCACCGCCCCTTGACATTAAACGGCATTACCATCGCCAAATCCCTGACCATCAACAACCTGGGGGTCACCATTGACCAGAAACTTAACTGGACCAGCCACAAACACTGTGGCAACAAGAGCAGGTCAGAGGCTGGGTATTCTGCAGCGAGTGTCTCACCTCCTGACTCCCCAAAGCCTTTCCACCATCTACAAGGCACAAGTAAGGAGTGTGATGGAATACTCTCCACTTGCCTGGATGAGTGCAGCTCCAACAACACTCAAGAAGCTCGACACCATCCAGGACAAAGCAGCTTGCTTGATTGGCACCCCATCCACCACCTTAAACATTCACTCCCTCCACCACCGGCATACCGTGGCTGCAGTGTGTACCATCTACAAGATGCACTGCAGCAACTCGCCAAGGCTTCTTCTGCAGCACCTCCCAAACCCGCGACCTCTTCCACCTAGGACAAGGGCAGCAGGCGCATGGGACCACCACCACCTCCAAGTTCCCATCCAAGTCACACACCATCCTGACTTAGAAATATATCGCCGATCCTTCATCGTCGCTGGGTCAAAATCCTGGAACCCTCCTCCCTAACAGCATTGTGGAAGTACCTTCACCACACGGACTGCAGCGGTTCAAGGCAGCGGCTCACCACCTCCTTCTCAAGGGCAATTAGGGATGGGCAATAAATGCTGGACTTGCCAGTGACACCCACATCCCATGAACGAATAGAAAAAAACAGCAGGTGAGTGAAGCAGACAGTCCAAGTGTCCTCAGAGGCCATGTGACTATATAAAAAAGGTGGGAAGAGAGAAAACGGGGAATTATAGACCGGTAAGCCTGACATCGGTAGTGGGGAAAATGCTAGAGTCCATTATAAAAGATGCAATAGCGGAGCACTTGGAAATAGTGACAGGATCGGACAAAGTCAACATGGATTTACAAAAGGTACATCATGCTCGACTAAACTACTGGAATTTTTTGAGGATGTAACTGGTAGAATAGATAAGGGAGAACCAGTGGATGTGGTGTATTTGGACTTTCAGAAGGTTTTCGATAAGGTCCCGCATAAGAGATTAGCGTGTAAAGTTAAGGCACATGGGATTGGGGGCAAGGTACTGACTTGGATAGAGAACTGGTTGGCAGACAGGAAGCAGAGAGTTGGAATAAACGTGTCTTTTTCCGAGTGGCAGGCAGTGACTAGTGGGGTACTGCAGTGATCAGTGCTAGGACCCCAGTTATTCACAATATATATTAATGATCTAGACAAGGGAACTAGATGTAATATCTCCAAGTTTGCAGACGACACAAAGCTGGGTGGGAGTGTGTGCTGTGAGGAGGATGCAGAGAAACTCAAGTATGATTTGGACAAGTTGGGTGATTGGGCAGATGCAGTATCATGTGGATAAATGCGAGGTTATCCACTTTGGTGGCAAAAACAGGAAGACAGATTATCATCTGAACGGCAATAGAGTGGGAAAAGGGGAAATGCAACGAGACCTGGGTGTCCTTGTGCACCAGTCGCTGAAGGTAAGCATGCAGGTGCAGCAGGTGGTTAAGAAGGCAAATGGTATGTTGGCCTTCATAGCAAGAGGATTCGAGTACAGGAACAAGGATGTCTTGCTGCAGTTGTACAGGGCCTTGGTGAGACCACACCTTGAGTATTGTGTGCAGTTTTGGTCACCTTATCTGAGGAAGGATGTTCTTGCCATGGAGGGAGTGCAGCCAAGATTCACCAGACTGATACCTGGGATGGCAGGAATGACATATGAAGAGAGATTGGGACGATTGGTCTTGTATTCGCTAGAATTTAGAAGAATGAGAGGGGATCTCATTGAAACTTATAAAATTCTAACAGGACTAGACAGACTAGATGCAGGAAGGATGTTCCAGATAGCGGGGGAGTCCAGAACCAGGGGTCAGAGTCTAAGGATAAGGGGTAAGCCATTTAGGACTGAGATGAGGAGGAATTTCTTCACCCAGAGAGTGGTGAACTTGTGGAATTCTCTACCACAGAAGGCAGTTGAGGCCAATTCATTAAATATAGTCAAGAATGAGTTGATATATTTCTTAAGGCTAAAGGGATCAAGGGATATGGGGAGAAAGCAGGGACAGGGTACTGAATTTGGATGATCAGCCATGATCTCATTAAATGGCGGAGCAGGCTCGAGGGGCCAAATGGCCTACTCCTGCTCCTATCTTCTATGCTTCTATGAAGGGATGGAGACACAAGGCGATATGGTGGGATGAGAACCGGTGGACAGACACGTTGGGGCTGCTATTTTGCGTGTCTTCCTACAAACTACCCACTCACCTGAAGCTGCTGAGAAACCCACATGAAATCCTGGACAGACAGAGAGCAGTTGATGTTGAGGTGATTCTGGATAAAATTCAGCAGGAACCCAATCTGACTTTCGACACAACTTCCCATCCCGAAATCTTCTGAAAAAGGCGGGGAGGGAAATTAAATATGGTCAAAATGTTGCTGGGAAGGACATTCCAGTCAATGAGCAACTCGGTAGTGAAAATCCAACAGTCGGAATGTCAAAAATTGATCAGATTTAATCAAACACTTCACAGGCGCGGGACTGAATTGTATAAATCTTAAAGCCAGGCAGGAATTTGCGCCAACGTTTCTGGTCCCTTGTTAGGTTCTTGCGTTAGATACTCTCGGGTTTAGTGGAGTCAATCTCTCCCGTAAGTGGATCCCGCTCGGGACAATAAATCCCGGGCTGGCCAGCGACACCCACATCCTGAGAATTACATGGAATTTACAGCACAGAAACAGGCCATTCGGCCCAACTGGTCCATGCTGGTGTTTATGCTCCACACAAGCCTCCTCCCAGTCTCCCACCCCTCTTCATCTCACCCCATCAACATATCCTTCTATTCCTTTCTCCCTCATGTGCTTATCTAGCTTCCGGAATTGGACATTTGGGATTTCTGGGGTGGATAAGCCACAGATCGACAACACAAGAGGCTCCGTTACCACCAAGCACTCAACCCTTGGACAGTCCAGTCCCCACACTGGCTGCTCACCAGACTTCCTGCTCAGCCCCTCCACCCATCTCCGAGTGTTTGCCCGTTTAGGACTGGGTTGGGAGTTGGGGCTGAAACGGACAGTCTTTCACCATCAGAGACTCCAACAGAACCCGTGTCCTAACTCGCACCAAGTCCCGTTCACCCATCGCCCCTGTGCTCGCTGACCGACATTGGCTCCCGGTCCGGCAACATCCTTGTTTTCAAATCCCTCCACGGCCTCATCCCTCCCTATCTCTGTAATCTCCTACAGCCCCACAAGCCTTTGTGGTTTCTGCGCTCATCCAATTCTGGCCTCTTAAGCATCCCTGATTTTAATCGCCCCACCATTGGCGGCCGTACCTTCAGCTGCCAAGACCTGAAGCTCTGGAATTCCCTCCCTAAACCTCCCCGCTTCTCTCTCCTCCTTTAAGACGCTCTTCAAAAATCTACCTCTTTGACCAAGCTTTTGGTCACCTGTCCCAATATCTCCTTCATGTGTATCCAACGTACCATCGGAACAGTCCCAAACAGCTCCCAAAGGCGCAAAAGGTTTTACGAATATGATTTGAATTGAGGCAAATCCCTGCCCCCTCACAATCCCGATAGGCTCCCGCCACGTTTTACGTCCAGTACCTTTGTGTCGGAGGTCAGGGCAGTAGCAACCCACGAGGTGAAGCAGCGAGCGGACATCGACTGCCTTTAACAGGCTTTCCGGCTCGGGAACATCTTCGCGAGGGGGCCAGTCAGGATAACGCACTCGATTCTAAAGCATCAGCAGTCAATTGAACACCAGGTTATGAAGCAAAATTAAAATCCCAACACTCGATAAAAGGTTACATCAACCCAATAGAAACCACTCGAGGATTCTCAGCTCTCCCCTCACGGGTTGTACATCAAGTCAGGAATTTATATAATGCGCTCAACACAAGAGGTCCTTTATTACAAAAGGATTGGAGTAGAAGAGTAAAGAAATCTTACTGCAATTATATAGGGCCCTGGTGAGACCACACCTGGAGTATTGTGCACAGTTTTGGTCATACTTGCCTTGGAGGCGGTACAACAAAGGTTCACTAGATTGATTTCTGGGATGAGAGGGCTGTCCTATGGAGGAGAGATTGTGCAGAATGGGCCTATACTCTCTGGAGTTTAGAAGAATGAGGGGTGATCTCATTAAAACATACAAGATTCTGAAGGGGATTGACAGGGTAGATGCTGAGAGGTTGTTTCCCCTGGCTGGAGAGTCTAGAACTAGGGGGCATAGTCTCAGGATAAGGGGTAGGCCATTTAGGACTGAGATGAGGAGGAATTTCTTCACTCAGAGGGTTGTGAATCCTTGGAATTCTCTACCTCAGATGGCTATGGATGCTGAGTCTTTGAGTATATTCAAGACAGAGATCGATAGATTTTTGGATATTAAGGGAATCAAGGGATATGGTTATGTTCTTGTGTCCCAGATTGGAAAACTGCCAACAGGGCAAGGCCAACAGAAAATGCTAAATGAGCCAATTCAGACAGGAGTTGGGGGCGGGGACCCATGTAAATGTTAGACTGTCGACAAAAGTGTTTCGTCTCAAAGTGCTGTCGGGAGTTAATAAAACAATTGCAGATGGGCTATTCTGAGCTGAGCGTGGCATGTGCAGCGTGGTACGGACTCCCACAGAGCAGGAAGACCCCAGGCTCCATCCCGAGTCTGTCCGAGACTACCGATTGCACGAGATGCTTTATTGAGAAAGAAAGCAGATTAAATAAATACAAGAAAAGTTTCAGCTGTCTCAATTCGAGCTCTCCCTTCCTCTCTAAGGCAGTTGCCATCAGCAGATTGAATGGTCTATTGCAGGCAATGGAACTAAACAGCAGACGCTGCATATCGTGGGCGGCCGATCGCATCCAGCCCATTTTACCCCACACCTCGAGACGCATTTCTAGCCCAGTGTCGCATGAAGTTTTTATTTGCTCCCTCTTCGCCACTGTCGGAGGGGCGGTACTGAGGGAGCGCCGAGGGAGTGCCGCAGGGGCGGCGCCGTGAGAGCGCCGCGCGGTCGCAGGGGCGGCGCCGAGGGAGCGAGGGGCAGTACTGAGGGAGCGCCGCACTGTCGGAGGGGCGGTACTGAGGGAGCGCCGCACTGTCGGAGGGGCGGTACTGAGGGAGCGCCGCACTGTCGGAGGGGCGGTACTGAGGGAGCGCCGCATTGTCGGAGGGGCGGTACTGAGGGAGCGTCGCACTGTCGGAGGGGCGATACTGAGGGAGCGCCGCACTGTCGGAGGGGCGGTACTGAGGGAGCGCCGCACTGTCGGAGGGGCGGCACTGACGGATCGAGGGGCAGTACTGAGGGAACACCGCACGGTCGGAGGGGCAGTACTGAGGGAGCGCCGCACAGTCGGAGGGGCGGTACTGAGGGAGCGCTGCACTGTCTTTCGGATGAGCTGTTAAACAGAGGCCCCATCTGCTCTCTCAGGTGGACGTAAAAGATCCCATGGCACTATTTCGAAGAAGAGCAGGGGAGTTCTCCCCGGTGTCCTGGCCAACATTTATCCCTCAACCAACATCACTAAAACAGATGATCACCTAGAAGTAAAGGGCATTAAGGGTTACGGGGAGCGGGCAGGAATTTGGACATGAGTCTAGGTTCGGATCGGTCATGGCCCTGTGGGTAGTGGAGCGGGCCCAGGGACTGTGTAGCCTGATTCTGCTCCTATTTCGTGTGTGCAATTCTGTTAGATGCAGGAGATGGTTCTGTGATAGATAGTAGATTGGCGGTTAGGATCAGATCAGCCATGATCTTATTGAATGGCGGAGCAGGCTCGAGGGGCCGATTGGCCTACTCCTGCTCCTATTTCTTATGTTCTTATGTTATTATCACATTACTGTTTGTGGGAGCTTGCTGTGCGCAAATTGGCTGCCGCGTTTCCTACATTACAACAGTGACTACACTTCAAAAGTACTTCATTGGCTGTAAAGCGCTTTGGGACGTCCGGTGGTCATGAAAGGCGCGATAGAAATGTAAGTCTTTTTGTCTTTTAAACTCCTGTGTCCATTCCCACTGGACAGCGATCCTTGCTGGGATTGCAGGGCCTGAACAAGAAAGCGGGGGACAGGACTGACCCCTCCTCAATCAGCTAATATTCAGGGTCCAGGTTCACACCAAGAGGTCAGTCAGGGGCAAAGGTTAGGGGTTGCAGCCCCCATCACACTACACTTGGCACGAGCCAGTGTCTCGGTGAGGAGACAGCAGGTATAACAGGGGGGGAAAAGCATTCTCTTAAGATTTGCTCCTGTACCATTTTAATCCAGTCAAGCAAAGCCATCTCCAGATTATCCGGGGCCCCTGGTCCAATCCACGAGGTGGGTTGTTGCACAGAACGCACGACCATCTCCACACTGAGCAGCTCCTCGGCCCATACAACCATCAAACTGTCCATCAGAGTTTGGTGAGTCTCCTGTGGGAGAGAGCAACAGGGAGAGGGTGACGATAGGGATAGAAGATGTCGGCAATGAAGAGAGAGTCAGACAGGGGGGCGGGGGACGCAGCTCGAGCGGCAGCGCCGGAGGGGGCGAGGGCGAGGGCGAGACACCGCCGGAGGGGGAGAGGGCGAGGGCGAGGCACCGCCGGAGGGGGAGAGGGCGAGGGCGAGACACAGCCGGAGGGGGAGAGGGCGAGGGAGAGACACCGCCGGAGGGGGAGAGGGCGAGGGAGAGACACCGCCGGAGGGGGGAGAGGGCGAGGGCGAGACACCGCCGGAGGGGGAGAGGGCGAGGGCGAGACACCGCCGGAGGGGGAGAGGGCGAGGGCGAGACACCGCCGGAGGGGGAGAGGGCGAGGGCGAGACACCGCCGGAGGGGGAGAGGGCGAGGGCGAGACACCGCCGGAGGGGGAGAGGGCGAGGGCGAGACACCGCCGGAGGGGGGAGAGGGCGAGACACACCCGGGGGGGGTGAGAACCGGGGAGAAGGGGTGGAAAAAGCCAATGCCATTTATATAAAAGGGAGAAATTGAACTCCACCCTCCCCCTACGTACAGCAAAGCCTCAGCACTCAGACATGCTCTCGCATTCCTGTTCTGGTAAAAAGGCTCCTCTGATTCACTTCCCACAGCTGAATGGAATGAGACTTGCACCAAAGTTACTGCATCCTGTGTTTCAGCCTCGGAGAATGAATGGAACATGACCCAGGGCTGACTGGAAACCAGAGCTTGCAGTCACAGTGAGTAAAGGTTATCAGAGCAGCATGATGTTAAATTACACTGCGAGTGTGGAATGGGCACTACAGATCAAACTACTCACAACAGGGCAATATCTGCACACTGATACAGATCCCCAAACTACATCCCACAGTCTCCCAGTGCTTTCAGAAAGGGAACTCTCTCCCCATGTCGAGCACCCATGGCAGAGTTTAGAGGTAGCGTATCTTCTACTCCACGTCTCTCTCCATTTCCCTGCAACTGCCGACGTGTCCCAGCTCCAACCTTCCAACAGCAGTTCTCCACTTCACCAGGCTGCATTACCAACTCCGTGCCAAATTCAGCACGGTGCCTAGCCGCTTGGCTCATGGCCACAAGGAACCAGTTTAACGCTACCCCGACTCGCTTCAGTCTAGGCTCCTCCAGGCAGAAAGATTCAGTCTGAGCCCCCCCCCCCCCCCACAAGTCCCAGAGCTGAAGGTTGCGTGTTAACTATCCGACTCCCAACCTGCGAGGATTTCATTTCAAACGGAGCGCGATAGAAATAGCCATCGGACCGACTTACCAGTCTGATCGGACAGCTCACGAGGTCCTCAGCGGTGACCCCGAAACACGCTCGGTCGGAGAGATTCTTCCCCTTGGACACCAGGGCTTGGAGGACACGCTCCTGTCTGCACCTTGGTAGATCGCTGGCGAGTTGTTCGAGGGCAAGTAGCTGACAATAGGGTTCCCCGGAGACAAGCCACTCTGCGATGGCTGGGCTAACGGTCCCATCTTCCAAGAACACCCTCTGTAGACCGTGTGGGACATCTACAAAGACACGAATGATCAAATTAGCCCCCGGCCCCAAACTGCAGAGAACCGAGGCTCACACCCAATACTTCTCCAAATGGGCGCAGGCTTGGCTGATCTCCGGCAAGAACGGAGAGGGCTGGGGGAGGGTGTGGGACCCACAGGTGAAGGCGCGGCCACCAATAGTGGGGCGAAGGGAGTAGGGAATCCACAAGAGGTCAGAGCTGGAGGAACGCAGAGGCCTCGGGAGGTCTGGAGAAGGTTACCGAGCTAGGGAGGGGCTGGGGCGGGACCATGGAGGGATTTACACACCAAGATTCGAGGGTCTCAACAGCTCCCCTATATGGCAAAGCATTCCTTGGCCCACCAACTCCCCGCTCTACTGCACTGACTCAGCGCGTGGTGTACCAGGTAAACATCATACTGGGAATTCTGCTGCAGAAAGCCCAAAAGTTTAAAAAAGAAATCAAGAGAAGTGCGAATTACGGAGGCTCCAGGGACAGACAGCATCACCTTTTCCCAAGAAATGAAATTGTTGCGTTCGGTGTTGGTCCTCATTTATCCAGGAATAAGGTGAGCGTTGAGATTAAGACAGTGAATGCATGATCAGCCATGATCTCGTTGAATGGGGCCGAATGGCCTACTCCTGCTCCTATCTTCTATGTTTCTATGATGCGACAGAATGGTTGGATTTCACAGCAAGAATAACGATGAGGCTATCAGCGCTCACCGGTATTAGGAGTAAATCGGACAGCAGCTTCCGGTGTCCGCACGCGCACAGTTAAACATGGAAATCCGGAAGCTGCTCTCCGAGTTGCCCTGCTCCTCTGGAAGCTTTGCTGCACCGATACTACGCCAAGAGACTCGCCATTGAAATCCATAGATCGGTGTGATATTGCTGTACTCACCCACCAGATACCCACTAAACTTGCCAGAGAAAGTTAGAGCTGGTGCAATCAGGGGCAAGTGAAATTTTAACAGCGTGCTAAGTCTTCATTACTGCCACACAACCTCTCTGGCCCTGAAAATTAACTTTTACAAGTGTGGAGTCTCATTCCGTTTGCTTTTAATTAGTGTTGGAGATTAAGAAAATTAAAAATTAAATATTTGTTTTTACTTTTTCTTTCGGTCTCTTATCTCTCTCTATCTCCAATCTTTCTTTCCCTCTCTTTATTTCGCTTTCTGTAAATGATTTTACAATGAATTAAATATTCCAACTGACACTTCCTGGTTTACACTCTGCGTGGCTCAGTGAGGATTCTTCAATCTGATTGGTTGAGGAGACAGGGGGGGGGAAAAATGTGTGTTCGCCAAAGCTGCCAGTGTCACCAGCAACTGCAGTTAACGGCACCAAGCTCATGGTCTACAGAGCAGTAGTGATTCCCGCCCTCCTGTATGCCTCAGAGACATGGACCATGTACAGCAGGCACCTCAAAGCACTGGAGAGGTACCACCAACGCTGCCTTCGCAAGATCCTGCAAATCCATTGGCAGGATAGGCGCACCAACGTCAGTGTTCTCGCTCAGGCCAACATCCCCAGCATCGAAGCTTTGACCACACTCGATCAGCTCCGATGGACAGGTCACATCGTCCGCATGCCCGATACGAGACTCCCAAAACAAGCGCTCTACTCGGAGCTCCGACACGGCAAGAGAGCCCCAGGTGGGCAGAGGAAACGCTTCAAGGACACCCTCAAAGCCTCCTTGGAAAAGTGCAACATCCCCGACACCTGGGAATCCCTGGCCCAAGGACCGCACAAAGTGGAGGAGAAGCATCCGGGAAGGCGCCAAACACCTTGAGTCTCTTCGCCAGGAGTAAGCGGAAGCCAAGCGCAGGCAGTGCAAGGAGCGCACGTCAACCCAAGCACCCCACCCACCCGCCCCTTCAACCACCATCTGCCCCACCTGTGACAGAGACTGTATGTCCCGCATTGGACTCATCAGTGTTAGGGTACCTAAACTGTTAAGCTGAGTCTTGACATTATGACCCAGATAACAGAAACCTCAAAGTGTGTAGATACATGCCTGAACTCGGACAGCCCAGGTGATGGCCAAGTGACTGTGACAAGCAGAAACCACAGTCACAGCTCGCATCTTGCTGTAAAATTAGAAATCCTCTTGACCCTTGGTGGAACAGAGATTTCTCCCTGTGCACTTGAATAAATCGATCATTGTACCTGTGGAAACGTGAATAAAATGGACGACGAATTGGCTTTAAAGAATGGCTTCGCACAAGGAAAGTCTAGATTAAAGAGTGCAAAGCTAGCAGAAAGGAGACCTGCCCCAGCCTGGGGCCAAGATGATTGACTAGCTATTGTGCGGCGCCCAATCACGATCCGGCACTTTAGGGAGGCAGGTGCAGCAGTGAGACAAATCAGGACTTGCCCGCCAGACTGAAGACCAGGTCATGGCCAAACTGAAAGGGCGAAAGGGACCCCCATTGGAGAACACTTGTTGCCAGGGAAGTGATGTAATGACCCATGCCTCACTGTATAAAAGGGGCTTCCCTGCCGGTACTCGCTCTCTCTCTCTTTTTGGCTAGAAGCCGTGTGGATCATCAAGAGGGTCAGACACCTCCCGGGGATGTAAATGCTGGCAACACGTGCCTAATCCGGTGTGACTCTCGGGACACGAATGTACGGTAGAGAACGTCAATGTACTGTGTAACCATTGCTGAACAGTTGGAAGTAATAAAGTGTTGTTTTAACTCTCCGAACCCTCGAGCCTGAATTACTCTTCGTACAGCGGAACTCCAGACGAGAACCTAGGAAAACCCGGTTCTAACATACCGTACCGAAGTCTCCGCTGAGTCCTTTTAACCACAACATCAGTCACCTGAGAACTAATTTTTAATGTGGAAGCAAGTCATCCTCGGTTCCGAGAGACTGCCTAAGAAGTTAACGGCTGCTGGAAATGGCCGCAACGCTAACCGAGCGAAATAGGTCGGGGGTGGGGGCATGGAGATAGGTGGCGCAGCGCTCACCTTCCGTGCAATGCCATCCCGGTGGCGTTGCTGGAGGGATCTGGGACGAAGTTCCTGTCCAGGTCCGGTTCCCACAGCTTCGGAGTGAAGCTGTGCAGCTCGCAGGGAATTGTGGCCAATGAAGAAGTTGCGTGACCTGCTGAGTATTCGCAGCATGTTCTGTCTTCTCAAAGGCCTTCATTTACCATCCGAGCCCTTGCAAGCATCCAGCAGCACTCCCTACACACTTAAAAAACTTTTCACATCTATTGCAGCAAGCCACCACTTCAATAAAATCAAAAAAAAACAATCCACAGCCTTAAATTCAAACTTACCGGTATGATGTGTGTGTCCCTTTAAAGAGCTGCAGACATCGCCACTGTCGGCCTGCTTAGGACCCAGCGCTAGGGTCAAAGTTCGTGTTGGTGACGTTAAGTCGGCGTTGCACGCCGATTGACATCATCACGCCACCATTTTTTTTTCAGGGCGTTGCCAGCTACCGGCAGCGCAAAGGGGAAGAGAAATATGGCGGCCGCTGCGGAAACCGCCACCAGCTGGCGAAAGAGCGGTGGCCGCCATTTTATGGCGCTACGGAGTGGCGGTGAGTACACGAATTTCTAGCCCATGCTTTTTCTTGCTCTGCTCGCACACGCCACAGATCCCCTGTAGAGGGCGCAGCGCTACTTCGGACGGCCGAAGACAGCAGGTTGCCACTCAAAAGCCCACGAAAAGTCTGTGGGCAGCTATCAGCGTAGTGAACAGCAAACGTTATTCCTTCGCCACTGGCCATAAACCAGAGCCAAAAACAGCCCAGTGTCGAGGCCTGTCCCTCTCCAACCACCTGCCCTCAGTCCCTTTTGAAGATCCCGGGTACAGAAAACCTCCAATCTTTCATTCCGACCCCTCTACCAAATGTCGGCCGTTATCCCCGCCACCGATCACTCAGCTACTAAAGCCTTATTCTCACCCCCACCCCCCCACTAAACTTCCTGTAACCTTTCAGAAGATCTGTTTTCCCCCACCCCACCCAGGACGCTTTGATTCTCAGCCGTGTAATAGTGAACGAGAGTATCACGCCTGACCGTGTCATCCGTGGCTCAGGGGGTAGCTCTGTCTCTCTCGTCTCGGAGTCAGAAGGTTGTGGGTTCAAGCCCCACTCCAGAGATTTGAACACAAAAATCCAGGCCGATACTCCCAGTGCAGTACTGAGGGAGCGCCGCACTGTCGGAGGTGCCGTCTTTCGGATGAGACGTTAAACCGAGGCCCCGTCTGCCCTCTCGGGTGAATGTAAAAGATCCCACTGCACTATTTCGAAGAAGAGCAGGGGAGTTATCCCCGGTGTCCTGGGCCAATATTTATCACTCAACCAACAAAACAAAAAAAAGCCAGACTATCTGATCATTCTCACATTGCTGTTTGTGGGATCTTGCTGTGCGCCAATTGGCTGCTGCGTTTCCTACATTACAACAGTGACTCCACTTCAAAAGTACTTCATTCGCTGTAAAGCGCTTTGGGACGTCTCGAGGCCATGAAACGCGCTGTAGAAATGAAAGTCTTTCTTCAAAACAGACAAATACTGGCCGCATTTCAAGGTTCCGCTACACCTCCTCGTTTCTGTTCAAACTACATGTCCGAATTGCGTGGACAATTTCTACTTCCTGCTGGTTACGAAAGCAACGCGAACTACATTCCAGCCACAGCTGCCACGCGGAACACACCGAGAGCCTCGTCCCCTGAATCACGAGGGGCTTATTTTAGCTTCTCTTGGTATCTGGTCTTCCCACGAGTCACCCACACCGCAAAGCAGCAATGGAAGACATTGTAACTACAGCCGTTCGTCTTCCTCACCCTTTCCAAGGGACGCACTGGTACGCGGTTTGCGCTTCGCACAGGACTGGTCCGGGTGTCAACCGGGCGCCCGAGGCCCACAACGACAAGGGTATATCGGCCGTTCCTTCATAGTCGCTGGGTCAAAATCCTAGAACTCCCTCCCCAACAGCACTGTGGGAGCATCTTGGGAGTTCTGGTCGCCACACTATAGGAAGGATGTGATTGCATTGGAGAAGGTGCAGAGGAGATTCACCAGGATGTTACCTGGGCTGGAGCGCTTCAGCTATGAAGAGAGACTGGACAGGCTGGGGTTGTTTTCCTTAGAGCAGAGAAGGCTGAGGGGGGACCTGATTGAGGTGTACAAAATTATGAGGGGCATAGATAGGGTAGATAGAAAGGAACTTTTCCCCTTAGTAGAGGGGTCAATAACCAGCGGGCATAGTTTCAAGGTAAGGGGCAGGAGGTTTAGAGGGGATTTGAGGAAAACCTTTTTCACCCAGAGGGTGGTTGGAATCTGGAACTCACTGCCTGAAAGGGTGGTAGAGGCAGGAACCCTCACAACATTCAAGAAGCATTTAGATGAGCAATTGAAACGCCATAGCATACAAGGCTACGGACCAAGTGCTGGAAAATGGGATTAGAATAGACAGGGCTTGATGGCCGGTGCGGACACGATGGGCCGAAGAGCCTCTTTCTGTGCTGTCTGACTATCTTCACCACACAGACTGCAGGGATTCAAGGCGGCGGCTCACCACCTCCTTCTCAAGGGCAATTAGGGATGGGCAATAAATGCTGGCCTTGCCAGCGACGCCCACATCCCAGGAATGAATTTAAAAAGAAGTGGAACCAGACTGGCTGCCTCGGGGAGATCACTCTGCTTCTCCCAAGTCAAAGCCTCGATTATATTCAAGAATGAGTTAGATATATTTCTTAAAGCTAAAGGTATCAAGGGATATGGGGAGAAGGCAGGGACAGGGTACTGAGTTTGGATGATCAGCCATGATCTCATCGAATGGCGGAGCAGGCTCGAGGGGCCGAATGGCCTACTCCTGCTCCTATCTTCTATGTTTCTATGAAGCTGGACTGAAGAGGCATTGGCACCAATAACCGCAGAGTTGGTGTGAAGCCAGGCCCCGGTTGTAGTGTGAACGCACGCTTGCGTTCCAAATGCGGATTGCACCATCCCGGACTCTGCCCGGTTTATTCAATCGCCCGAGAGACACAGACAAACCGGCTGAGAAAATGAAGCTCGTGAAATCTCATCAATCCATCCCCCTCAAACTCCTCAATAGATCAGCGAAGCGCGACAATCTATCGCATCCGACTCCCGGCTGGCGATATGGCCCAGCACCCCAGGACAATACATCCTGCATCCCATTGAGTTTCTGCCTCTAGATTTCACCTCAAACCTTCAATCTTCTTCTTGACTGGGTCTGCAGTCTGCTCTGCCCTTGAACCATCATTTTTGGGAGGACTCCAAGGGCTAGATTATGAGGAGAGATTACACAAACTAGTCTTGTATTCCCTGGATTATAGAAGGCGAAGGAATGATTTGATTGAGGTCTTTAGGATTTTGAAAGGAATTGATCCGGTGAGGGGAGTCTAGGACAAGGGGACCTAACCTTAAAATCAGAGCCAGGCCATTCAGGAGAGAAAAGTTAGGAGTCACTTCTTCACACCAAGGGTGGTGGAAGTGTGGAACTCTCTCCCACAAAAAAGCAGCGGATGCGAGCTCAATTAATCATTTTAAATCGGGGATGGATAGATTTTTTGCTAGCTAAGGGTCTACTAAAGGGATATGGAGCCAAGGCGGGTGGATGGAGTTCAGACACAGATCAGCCACTGAATGGCGGAACAGGCTCGAGGAGCTGAATGGCCTTCTCATGGTCCTACAACCAGAGCCCTGTCCAGCTTCATCATTGCCTCCTCGGTCTTGCATTCTGCTGTTTCAGCCTGCGTAGGCCCCGGACTACGTTCTATTGGTTTTGATGACTGCGCTAGTGTCAAATCTAGTGTTTAAATTCTTCGTTGCACCTCATTGGCTGTGAAGCGCTTTGGGACGTCTCAAGTTGGTGAAAGGCGCAACAGAAACGCAAGGCCTTTCTCGGAGCTGAATCAGTCTCCCTGTGTCACACACACACACAGATATCGCCAGTGCTAGCTTCACAACAGCGAGTCCCACATTAAACCACCAACAATGTTGGGAGGTGTTTAATTACGGCTCCGAGCCAGACTCCCAGGAATCCAATTTCATGGCAACGCAACACCAGCATCTCAGCGAGAGTCAGGTAAAAGGATCTTGAGGAATGCGAGATCAATACAAGTACAATCAGGTATCACGCACTGATCCACCCAACAGCTTAGCAACACCGAGCAGAGTCGACAGTCATAACTACACTTTCCGCCAGTCATTGTAGCAAATGGCTCAGTTCCCAGTCGTACTCCCCCGGGGACTGTGCTGGGGTAAGGTGGGAGGTGGGGAATACCGCAGTGAGTTAGGGGCCCAATCACCCATCAAAAAGAAAGACTCGCATTTCGACAGCGCCTTTCACACCCTCAGGACGTCCCAAAGCGCTTTACAGCCAATGAAGTACTTTTTGAAGTGGAGTCACTGTTGTAATGTGGGAAAAGCTGCAGCCAATTTGCGCACAGCAAGCTCCCACAAACAGCAATGTGATAATGACCAGATCATCTGTTTGCGATGTTGATTGAGGGATAATCACTTCGTAATTACATCCACCCGAGAGAGCAGATGGTGCCTCGGTTTAGCATCTTAGTCGAAAGACGGCTCCCCCTCAGTACTGTCCCTCCGACAGTGCAGCGCTCCCTCAGTACTGCCCCTCCCACAGTGCGGCCCTCCCTCAGTACTGCCCCTCCGACAGTGCGGCCCTCCCTCAGTACTGCCCCTCCGACAGTGCGGCCCTCCCTCAGTACCGCCCCTCCGACAGTGCAGCGCTCCCTCAGTACCGTCCCTCCGACAGTGCGGCGCTCCCTCAGTACTGCCCCTCCGACAGTGCGGCGCTCCCTCAGTACTGCCCCTCCGACAGTGCAGCGCTCCCTCAGTATTGCCCCTCCCACAGTGCTGCGCTCCCTCAGTACTGCCCCTCCAACAGTGCGGCGCTCCCACAGTACTGACCCTCCGACAGTGCAGCGCTCCCTCAGTACCGCCCCTCCGACAGTGCAGCGCTGCCTCAGTACTGCACTGGAGTGTCAGCCTAGATTATGTGCTTGAGTCTCTCGAGTGGGTCTTGAACCCATGACCTTCTGACTCAGAGGCGAGGGTGCTGCCCACTGTGCCATGGTTGACACCACATGGTTCTGTTCAGTGAGACCACACAGTCTGATTAACCAGTCATAATGGCACAGAAGGAGGTCATTCGGCCCATCGAGTCCGTGTCAGCTCTCTGTAGAACAATCCAGTCGGTCCCATTCCCCCGCTCTATCCCCGTAGCCCTGCAAGTTTATTTCCCTCAAGTGCCTATCCAGTCTCCCCTTGAAAACATTGAGTGTCTCCGCTTCCACCACTTCCGTCGACAGCGAGTCCCAGGTCCTCACCACTCGCTGCATAAAAAAGTTTTCCCTCACATCCCCCCTGTATCTCTTGCCCAAAACCTTAAATCTGTCCCCTAGTCCTTGTACCATCAACTAGTGGGAACAGCCTTTCCCCGTCTAGCCTATCCAAACCCGTCATAATCTTGTACACCTCTATCAAATCACCCTTCAACCTCCTTTGCTCTAAATGAAAACAAATCCAGCTTCTCCAACCTGTCCTTGTAGCTAAGATCCCCCATTCCCCGGAACCATTCTGGTAAATCTCCTCTGCACCCTCTCAAGGGCCTTCACATCCTTCCTAAAGTGTGGTGACCAGAACTGGACGCAATACTCCAGTTGTGGCCTAACCAGTGCTTTTTTAAGGTTCAGCATAACTTCTCTACTTTTGTACTCAATACTTCTATGTATGAAGCCCAAGATCCCATATGCTTTGTTAACCACTCTCTCAATATGTCCTGCCACCTTCAGGGACCTATGCACATTAACTCCCAGGTCCCTCTGTCCCTGCACACTCTTTAAAACTGTGCCATTAAGTGTATATTGCCTCTCCCTGTTCCTTCTGCCAAAATGCATCACCTCACACTTCTCTGTATTATGTTCCAGCGAGCAAGAACCGACAGAGCAAAATTCTCACCGACACTAAGGTGCCGCACAGACTTGGAGATTTAGCCATTGCTTTAGGACAGAGATACCCCACAACCCACCGGTACCAGCCAGAGAGCAGTGCCAATATTCGACAGAACAATGAAGAGGAACTCCTGCAGCACTCCAATGCTGTGCGGTATTTTTTAATTGGATTCCCCACCAGTGACAGATCCACAACTGCCAGTATTTCACCCCAAGTCTTGTACAACAATAACTAATGTTTACACAGCACTTCCACCAGAGCAAAGCATCCCAAGGCACATCATGGGGGCATAATCAGACAAACCTCAGACAGACAATCAGACTCTGAGCCACATAAGGATCTATTGGGACAGATGATCAAAGGCTTGGTTAAAGAGGTAGGTTTGAAGTGGGGGTATTAAAAAAAGAGGCGGAGAGGTTTAGGGAGGGAATTCCAGAGTTCAGGGCCCAGGAAGCTGAAGGCACGGCCGCCAATGGTGAAGCGATTAAAATCAGGGATGGACAAGAGGCCAGAATTGGAGGAGCACAGAGATCTCGGAGGGTTGTGCGGCTGGAGGTGGTTACAGAGATAGGGAGGAGCGAGGCCATGGAGGGATCTGAACACAATGAGATTTTTTTAATTGGATGCATGGGAAAACTCAGTGTCAGTGAGGACAGGAGATGGGCGAGTGGGACTTGGTGCGGTGTAATTTTGGATGTTGGTGGTTGGAAGGTGGGAGGCCGGCCAGGAGTGCGTTGGAATAGTCGAGTCTAGGAGGTAACAAATGCATGGATGGGGGTTTCAGCAGCAGATGAGCTGAGGCAGGGGTGGAGTCGAGCGATGTTACGGAGGTGGAAGTAGGAGGTCTTAGTGATGCAGAGGATATGGGGTCGGAGGCTCATTTCAGGGTCAAATAAAACGGCGAGGTTGCGAGCAGTCCGGTCCAGCCTCAGACAGTGGCCAGAGAGGGGGATGAGTCGGTGGCTCGGGAAAAGGGAATTTGTGGCGGGGACCGAAGACAATGGCTTCGGTCCTCCCACTGTTGAACTGGAGGAAACAGCCAGACTGCACAACTCAAAAAGGTTCACTCCGGATAAACCAACTTTGGAAGGACACAATCCGTGAGGCATGTTGTTGGAGAACGTGCCAGTGATAGGGGAGGGTCGGGGAAGGGGAGGAAATGACAATTACGTAGCGTTAATGAAAGGCTTCACACATTAACCACAGCAAGGCGTCACAGATAGGCTCCGAACCCGGCGACAGGGCCGGCTGTGCAGATAGCTCGCATTCCAAGAAAGTGACCACGCTCAATGTGCCTGCAGAAAGGAAGAAAGCCACTTTGGCCTCCACCCAAGTTGAAGGGTGGACATACGAGGAGAGGTTGAGTAGATTGGGACTCTACTCATTGGAGTTCAGAAGAGTGAGAGGCGATCTTGTTGAAACATAAAAGATTGTGAAGGGGCTTGATCGGGTGGACGCGGTGAGGATGTTCCCAATGATGGGTGAAACTAGAACTAGGGGACACAATCTTAGAATAAGGGGCTCCTCTTTCAAAACTGAGATGAGGAGAAACTTTTTCCACTCAGAGGGTAGTGGGTCTGTGGAATTTGCTGCCCCAGGAAGCTGTGGAAGCTACTTCATTAAATAAATTTAAAACAGAAATAGACCGTTTCCTCGAAGTAAAGGGAATTAGGGGTTACGGGGAGCGGGCTGGAAATTGGACATGAGGCCGAGTTCGGATCGGTCAGGGCCCTGTGGGTGGCGGAGCGGGCCCAGGGGCCGAGTGGCCGGGTCCTGCTCCTACTTCTTGTGTTCTTTAGATTTGAGGTTGGATCAGATCAGCCATGATCTCATTGAATGGCGGAGCAAGCTCGAGGGGCCAATTGGCCTACTCCATGTTCTTATGTTCTTATGAAGCCCAAATCCAAACTCCTTCAATTCCACGACAGAAAAGCGCCACACACACAAAACTTAACACACGTCGGTCCAGTTGGCTGTTTCCCTGGCCGGAGACTCTAGAACACGGCGTCACAGTCTCAGGATAAAGGGGCCAGTCATTTAGGACTGAGATGAGGAGGAACTTCTTCACTCAGAGGGTGGAGAATCTCTGCCCCAGAGGGCAGTGAAGGCTCAGTCGTTGAGTATATTCAAGACAGAGATCGATGGATTTTTGGACTCCAGGGGAAGCAAGGGATATGGGGATAGTGCAGGAAAGTGGAGTTGAGGTCAAAGATCAGCCATGATCGTATTGAATGGCGGAGCAGGCGCGAGGGGCTGTATGACCGACTCCTGCTCCTAATTCTTCTGTTCTTATGAGATGAGACTGAAAACAAGCTCACGTGACACAGTCTCGGTTGACATTTAATCACCACGCCATTGCAAACTGCAAGGGAGGGAGGGGGGGGGAAATAGTTGAGGGATTAAAGTTTGTTGTTATCACAGCCAGTCTTGATCGCGTCACTTCTCAAAAACAAGACAAACTTTAGACCTGCGTTACCTTAATCTGCAGGCACAAGATGTAATTAGATTCATTCCACTACCGCGCTTTCAAATCCTGAATTTTTACTGACGGGCTTTGTATTAGAAGTTAAATGTGGTTTCACGGAGTGGCCCACAGTACATCAGATCATCGGGGTTTAAGCCCAACACCCCAATGGGGAAAAGGACAGGATTGGATCAGACTACTGGAGTAGACAAAGGGGAACCGGTAGATGTGGTGTATTTGGATTTTCAGAAGGTCTTCGATAAGGTCCCACACAAGAGGTTGGTGAACAAAGTTAGGGCACATGGAATTGGGGGTAATATACTAGCATGGATTGAGAATTGGTTAACAGACAGAAAACAAAGTAGGGATAATCGGGTCTTTTTCAGGATGGCAGGCTGTGACTAGTGGGGTACCGCAAGAATCGGTGCTTGGGCCCCAGCTATTCACAATCTATATCAATGATTTGGATGAGGGGACTAAATGTAAAATTTCCAAATTTGCTGATGATACAAAGCTAGGTGGCAGCGTCAGTTGCGAAGAGGATGCGAAAAGGCTTCAAGGGGATCTCGACAGGCTCAGTGAGTGGGCGAGAACATGGCAGATGGAATATAATGTGGATAAATGTGAAGTTATCCACTTTGGTAGAAAAAACAGAAAGGCAGAATATTTCCTAAATGGCAAAAGATTGGGGAATGCAGATGCTCAAAGGGACCTGGGTATCCTTGTACATGAGTCACTGAAAGTGAATGTGCAGGTGCAGCAAGCCATTAGGAAGGCAAATGGTATGCTGGCCTTCATTACAAGAGGATTTGAGTACAGGAGTAAAGAAGTCTTACTCCAATTAGATAGGGCCTTGGTGAGACCACACCTGGAATACTGTGTACAATTTTGGTCTCCTTACCCAAGGAAGGATATACTTGCCATAGAGGGAGTGCAACGAAGGTTCACGAGATTGATTCCTGGGATGGCGGGACTGTCGTATGAGAAGAGATTGAGTAAACTAGGCCTGTATTCTCTTGAATTCAGAAGAATGAGAGGGGATCTCATTGAAGCATATAAAATTATTACAGGGCTTGATAGGGTGGATGCTGGGAGAATGTTTCCCTTGGCTGGGAAGTCTAGAACCAGGGGCCACAGCCTCAGGATAAAGGGTAGGCCATTCAGGACTGAGACGAGAAGAAATTTCTTCACACAGAGGGTGGTGAATCTTTGGAATTCTCTACCCCAGAGGGCTGTGGAGGCTCAGTCATTGGGTATATTCAAAACAGAAGTCGATAGATTTCTGACTAGTAAGGGCATCAAGGGATATGGCGATAAGGCCGGTGAATGGAGTTGAGGCAGAAGATCAGCCATGATCATATTGAATGGCGGAGCAGGCTCGAAGGGCCAAATGGCCGACTCCTGCTCCTATTTCTTATGTTCTTAGACCAGCTTTACACCCCACCCGATTTCACTTTCCTTAACTCCCACTGTCCCTTCTCCTACAACCAACCCTCAACTCCAATATTGCCCAGCACAAGAGATCAGGCTGAATTCCCTCCCTAAACCCCCCCTCTGCCCCTTGAAGGCCCTCTTATTGTTTTCTTGGGCAAGGGCATCAAGCGTCATGGATGAATGGCGGGTAAATGGAGAGGTACAGATCAGCCGCGATCTAATGGAAATCACTCCCTCCATCGCCGGCGCACCCTGGAGGCACGATGCACCCGCACAACTCCGAGCTTGCCTCAGCAGCACCTCCCAGCCCCGCGCCACCTAGATCAAGCACAGCAATGTCATGGGAACCCCCAGCAGCCCCAAGTCACACACCATCCTGGTTCAGGCATATAAATCACCGTCCCGCCACAGTTACTGGGTTAAAACCCCAAAACACCATTGTGGCAGCATCATCATCACAAGGACTGCTGCTGGTCAAGGAGAAGGACTATCTCCATCATCATCATCATCACAGGGACTGCCTGCTCAGCATCACCCCATATCCCCAGAACTAGTCACAACAGTTGGGTCAGAATCTAACCCAGACTGACCAGATGCAAGAAAACAAAGTTACAGAAGAATTAGGAGCAGGAGGAGGCCATTCGGCCCCTCGAGCCTGCTCCGCCATTCAAGAAGATCATGGCTGATCTTCTACCGCATCTCCACTTTCCCCGCCCGATCCCCATATCCCTTGATTCCCTTAATATCCAAGTATCTATCGGTCTCCGTCTTGAATATAAAGTCGACTAGAAAAGGAGCCAATGGCAGGAGTGGGATGCGAACCCACGCCGCCAAGCGAGATTGCAATCTGAACACAGGACCTCGGACCCGGCTCGACCAGCCTGCCTCCCAAAGTTAACCGTCGTGTTTGGCCAACATCACAAAACTGCCCAAAGGACGGCACCGACTGAAAGCTGGTATCTCACGAGAGGCCCCGAGAAACAGAAGATTTCACACTAGTGGCCTCAGACTAGTCACTCTCAGGTGGACGAAAAAGATCCCAAGGCACTATTTCGGAGAAGAGCAGGGGAGTTATCCCCGGTGTCCTGGCCGATATTTATCCCTCAACCAGCATAACAAAAATACATCTCCGTTCAGTCCATAAGGGTGACCCCGAGCTTCCGCTCGCCTGTCACTTTAATTCTCCGCTCCACTCCCACTCTGTCCTTGGCCTCTTGCACTGTTCCAATGAAGCTCAACGTAAGCTCGAGGAACAGCACCTCATCTTTCGATTCGGCACTTTACAGCCTTCTGGACTCAACATCGAGTTCAACAATTTCAGACCATAACCTCGGCCCCAGTTTTTTCACATGGCAGCTGTTGATGATTCTGCCATCCCCCTTTGCAACATTTAACCACTCCTGCCTTCCACCCTAGCACAGACCGTTCCTTTCGTTCTCCGTTCCCCTCCCCCCACCTCTGCACCTGCTTAAAACCTGTTACATCTCTAACTTTTTCCAGTTCTGACGAAGGATCATCGACCTGAAACGTTAACTCTGTTTCTCTCTCCACAGATGCTGCCTGGCCTGCTGAGTGTTTCCAGTATTTTCTGTTGTTATTTCAGATTTCCAGCTTCCGCAGTATTTTGCTATTGTGTTATCACATTGTGTGTGGGAGCTTGCTGTGCGCAAATTGGCTGCCGCGTTTCCTACATTACAACAGTGACTACACTTCAAAAGTACTTCATTGGCTGTAAAGCGCTTTGGGACGTCTGGTGGTCGTGAAAGGCGCTATAGAAATGCAAGTCTTTCTTTCTTTAGTTCATTTGAGGGTGCCCTTGAGTTGAGGTTACAGTGCACATTTTTGGAGTAGAGTTTTACTGTGCATCTCACAGCCGGTGAAAGAGCGAGCCGTTGAAACCAATCCCAACATCGGTCAACTTGATGGGAACAGAATCCCAACGCCCCCGTGTCACTTCCAGAAAAAATAAAACTACTTTGCAGTTTTCTACACCAACTGGTGAATCCAACAGAACAAACACACGAAGGGGCAGAGAGATTAAAACACAAAAGGTCAGTACTGAGTCAAAGTTATACAGCACAGAAAGAGGCCCTTCGGCCCATCGTGTCCGCGCCGACCATCAAGCCCTGTCTATTCTAATCCCATTTTCCAGCACTTCGACCGTAGCCTTGTATGCTATAGCGTTTCAAGTGCTCATCTAAATGCTTCTTGAATGTTGTAAGGGTTCCTGCCTCTACCACCCTTTCAGGCAGTGAGTTCCAGATTCCAACCACCCTCTGGGTGAAAAAGTTTTTCCTCAAATCCCCTCTCAACCTCATGCCCCTTACCTTGAAACTATGCCCCCTGGTTATTGACCCCTCTACTAAGGGGAAAAGTTCCTTTCTATCTACCCTATCTATGCCCCTCATAATTTTGTACACCTCAATCATAATTACTATGGTGAGTGTACGAGACACACTTATCTACTCAGTCTGGAGACAGGGCGAGAGGAGATAGATTGAGGGGGTCCCTTCACTCGTTCTCAAAACATTCAAAAGTAAGTTCTCAAGGTGGTATTGAACGTGGAAAATATATATATTTTTTTACAAAGATAGCAAATAGTGTTTTTTTCAGTTAAACCCTGGTTTTAATTGCTAACCAGTTGGTTATTGACCCTGGGGTGGTAATCATTTTATAAAAGGAGGCCATTCGGCCCATCGAGTCTGTGCTGGCTCTTTCGAAGAGCAATCCAGTCAGTCCCACTCGCCCGCTCTTTCCCCATATCCCTGCAATTTTCTCTCCTTCGAGTATTTATCCAATTCCCTTTTAAAGGCTACGATTCAATCTATCAACAGCCCGAGGGTGAGCACTCCAGGAACCAACAGATTAACTAAATACAGCAATACACTCCTAACAAAACCATCCTGGGGCACAACCCCCTCCCCACACAAACATGTCTTCCTCAGCTCCAGACTGCACTACACGAACTCTCTCCTCACCACATTCCTGCTGATCCAGACATCGATCCGTTTCCCTTTTGCTTATTTGTGAAGTGCTTTGGGGACATTCCCTTACATGATGAGCTATGTGAATGGAATTCCCTCCCTAATCACCCTCCCCCTCGTAAGCCGTGTGCGTGTGTGTGTCTTTCTCTACCCACTCTCCCCCTCTGCCTCTCTCTCTCTCTCTCTCTCTGCCCCCGTGTCTCTCTCTGCCCATCTCTCTCTGCTACTGTGTCTCTCTCTCTCTCTCTCTCGCTATCTGCTCCTGTGTCGCTGCCCATCTCTATCTCTCTGCCCCCGTGTCTCTCTCTGCCCATCTCTCTCTCTCTCTCTCTCTGCTCCCGTGTCTATCTCTGCTCCTGTGTGTGTCTCTATCTTTATCCCCCCCTCCTCCTCTGCCTCACTCTCTCTCTGTGCCTCTCCCCCCTGTGCTAATACAGGGGCAGCAGGGCAGATTCTCAACAGGTCAGTAACCATTAGCAAGCCTCAGTATTGTTTTCTGCCACCCAGCCATCTGGAATTAGCTGTTGTCAGACAGTGTACACGATCCCTGGGAACAGACATGGAAACACACAGAAATTACAACACAGAAACAGGCCATTCAGCCCAGCCAGACTATGCCGTTGTTTATCGTCCACACAAGCAAACAGTTCTAATCACATTGACCCGACCTGTTCCCATATCTCTTCAACCATTTCCTTCATCCACCTCGCCAACCTGATCTTGAATGTGGACATATTCGGCCTCATCCACTAATCCTGGAAGTGAATTCCACAGCCTGTGTGTGTGTGTGGAGGCGTTTCTCCTGCCCTCGGTTTTAAATCACTCACGTTTAATCTTGTATCTCGGGACCCTCAGTCTTGACCCCTCAACTGCTGGAAACAGTCTACTTCCAACCACTTTGTCCCATTCTTTTCACTATTTTAAAAACTTCGATCACATCACCCGGGTAATCTGCGTTAATCGAACGAAGAAAGGCTTCACATACTCTGTCCCGTGCGCACACTGTGCCGTTCTAACAGAAGTCCCTTTCTCTTATTCCGGCGCTATCGGGGTACAATCGGCCAGTTTCACTGGCGGCATGGAGTCAGTACCACAGGCGCGACGCAGAACGGCCCGAACCCCTCGGAGCGGGCGTGGGAAGCCTCCACAAGCAGAGCAACACCACAGCCCACAGGACAGCCCAGTGCGGGTTCGAAGAGCGACCCACAGCATTTTTAAATATCGCTATTCGGCTATGGAAGTGCAAATTCACGACAAAAAGAATGTGAATCGGCAAAAGGGATGCCCCCGAACAATGGCGGGGACGGGACCCCCGAACAGTTCCTGGGTGCAAGTGTACTGCGGTGTGTTACACAGAGACAGAGCGGCCATTGCATATTCAGACATCCTGGGGGTCACCATTGACCAGAAACTTAACTGGACCAGCCACATAAATATTGTGGCAGCAAGAGCAGGTCAGAGGCTGGGTATTCTGCGGCGAGTGTCTCACCTCCTGACTCCCCAAAGCCTTTCCACCATCTACAAGGCACAAGTCAGGAGTGTGATGGAATACTCTCCACTTGCCTGGATGAGTGCAGCTCCAACAACACTCAAGAAGCTCGACACCATCCAGGACAAAGCAGCCCGCTTGATTGACACCCCATCTACCACCTTAAACATTCACTCCCTCCACCACCGGCGTACTGTGTCTGCAGTGTGTACCATCTACAAGATGCACTGCAGCAACTCGCCAAGGCTTCTTCGGCAGCACCTCCCAAACCCGTGACCTCTTCCACCTAGAAGGACAAGGGCAGCAGGCACATGGGAACACCACCACCTCCAAGTTCCCCTCCAAGTTACACACCATCCTCACTTGGAAATATATCGCTGTTCCTTCATCGTCGTTGGGTCAAAATCCTGGAACTCCCTCCCTAACAGCACTGTGGGAGCACTTTCACCACACGGACTGCAGTGGTTCAAGAAGGCGTCTCACCACCACCTTCTCAAGGGGCAACTAGGGATGGGCAATAAATTCTGGCCTTGCCAGCGACGCCCAGATCCCATAAGCAAATAAAAAAAGATACTTTACTGTTAAAACACATCGCACCAGCGTTTCAGAGACTTCTCCTATATCCTGGCAGAGCTGCCAACATCCTGCTATGCAAAAAACCTTTGCCAGAATCTCGATAAATACTGGGGGTGGAGACAAGTGACAAGCGACAGGACTTGCAGGCTGGGTAAACATTTCCATTGGGGTTTCCCCCCAGAAATCCAATGGAATGCGGAGTGTAAACAACCGTCTCAAAAATTAATGCCCCAACTTTAACTACGCTGCATTTCAAAGCAAGGAGGTACCGAGGGTCAACAGAAGAATGATTAGACTTGCATTTATACACCACCTGAGGACGCCCCAACGCGCTGTACAGCCAATGAAGTACTTTTGAAGTGTAGTCACTGTTGTAATGTAGGAAATTCAGCACTAATTTGCACACAGCAAGATCCCACAAACAGAAATGTGATAATGACCAGATAACCTGTTTTAGTGATGTTGGTTAGGATAATAGTGCAGCGCTCCCTCAGCACTGCCCCTCCGACAGCGCGGCGCTCCCTCAGCACTGCCCCTCCGACAGCGCGGCGCTCCCTCAGCACCGCCCCTCCGACGCTCCCTCAGCACCGCCCCTCCGACGCTCCCTCAGCACCGCCCCTCCGACGCTCCCTCAGCACCGCCCCTCCGACGCTCCCTCAGCACCGCCCCTCCGACGCTCCCTCAGCACCGCCCCTCCGACGCTCCCTCAGCACCGCCCCTCCGACGCTCCCTCAGCACCGCCCCTCCGACGCTCCCTCAGCACCGCCCCTCCGACGCTCCCTCAGCACCGCCCCTCCGACGCTCCCTCAGCACCGCCCCTCCGACGCTCCCTCAGCACCGCCCCTCCGACGCTCCCTCAGCACCGCCCCTCCGACGCTCCCTCAGCACCGCCCCTCCGACGCTCCCTCAGCACCGCCCCTCCGACGCTCCCTCAGCACCGCCCCTCCGACGCTCCCTCAGCACCGCCCCTCCGACGCTCCCTCAGCACCGCCCCTCCGACGCTCCCTCAGCACCGCCCCTCCGACGCTCCCTCAGCACCGCCCCTCCGACGCTCCCTCAGCACCGCCCCTCCGACACTCCCTCAGCACCGCCCCTCCGACACTGTGGCGCTCCCTCAGTACTGCCCTGGGTGTGTCAGCTTGGATTATGGGGCTCCAGTCTCTGGAATGGGTCTTGAACCCAGGACCTCCTCAGGGAAGAGTGATACTCACTGAGCCAAACTGGCACCTTCACAAGGTGTGCTACAGGTAGGTGTGACACTGGCTGGTCACTGAGTCGGTACCTGACCCTTTTGCCCCCCCCCGCCGCCTGCCTCTTACCTGTGCCCAACACCTTACAGCGCAGCCAGCCCAGGGAGGCTCGTAACTTCTCCTGAGTTACATTATAAGTGGGCTCTGGCTGCCGCTCCATGCCTGGAGCACTCTGCTGGAGCTGGACTTGCTCCCAGTCCTGGTCCCGGCGCCTCGAACAAAAAAAAAGTTTAGGAAAAGTTCCCCGAAACTTTAACCCCGCCCCCAGCGGAAGACCCGCCCCCTTGCCCCTGATTGGTCAGCCCCCTCAATCTGCCGTATGATTGACCAATCCATCTGTCTATCATCCAACTGCATCATTGCCAATCAAGTCTTGCTTCTATCCAATTTTGGAATGACATAGGATATCGGGCCCAGACACAGGCTATTCGGCCCAACCAGGCCTTGCCGGGAATTAATAGTTTTCTTTTTCTTGCTGCGCAGAATTAATTGGATTCATGTATTAGTATTTTTTAAAAACTTCTTTATTTTAAAGTTTTCAATTAGTGCATTTTGGCGTGTTTAGTGATCAGAGTAAAAATGGTTCATCGGAATTTTTAATCTGTTGGATTCAGTTAATAAATCACAAGACTTTTTTTATTCATTCACAGAAAGTGGGCATCGCTGACAAGGCCAGCATTTATTGCCCATCCCTGTCATAGAATCATAGAAATTTACAGCACAGAAGGAGGCCATTCAGCCCATCTTGTCCGCGCCGGCCGACAAAGAGCCATCCAGCCTAATCCCACTTTCCAGTTCTTGGTCCGTAGCCCTGTAGGTTACGGCGCTTCAAGTGACTATCCAAGTACTTTTTAAATGCAGTGAGGGTTTCTGCCTCCACCACCCTTTCAGGCAGTGAGTTCCAGACCCTCACCACCCTCTGGGTGAAAAAAGTTCCCCTCAAATCCCCTCTAAACTTCTGACCAATTACTTTAAATCTATGCCCCCTGGTTATTGACCCTTCTGCTAAGGGAAATAAGTCCTTCCTATCCACTCTATCTGGGCCCCTCATAATTTTATATGCCTCAATAAGTTGCCCTTGAGAAGGTGGTGGTGAGCCGCCTTCTTGAACTGCTGCAGTCCATGTGGTGAAGGTGCTCCCACAGTGCTGTTTGGGAGGGAGTTCCAGGATTTTGACCCAGCGACGATGAAGGAACGGCCGATATACTTCCAAGTCAGGATGGTGTGTGACTTGGAGGGGAACTTGGAGGTGGTGGTGTTCCCATGCGCCTGCTGCCCTTGTCCTTCTAGGCGGTAGAGGTTGCGGGTTTGGGAGGTGCTGTCGGAGAAGCCTTGGCGAGTTGCTGCAGTGCATCTTGTAGCTGGTACACACTGCAGCCACGATACGCCGGTGGTGGAGGGAGTGAATATTGAGTCCAATGGCAAGGGCACTTTCTGAACAAACAGATCTGTCCTGGTTAATCTCGAGCTTCCTGAGTGTTGTTGTGTTTGTAAACTTCTTCACACACTGAGAGTGATCAACACTTGGACTGGACTCCCAGACAACGGAGGTCAAAACCCTGGAATCATTTAGGAAACAATTATTCTGCAATGGTGGGCAAGCCCTGGGTGGGTGGACTAAGATGGGCCAATTGGTCTCTCCTCACTTGTAACTATTGGGAATCTCAGATGATGGGGACTCAAGCCCTGTTCATAGAATGATGCAGCACAGAAGGAGGCCATTCGGCCCATCGTGCCTGTGCAGGGGCTTTGGTAGCGCTATCCAATTAGTCCCACTCCCCTGCTCTTTCCCCATATCCCTGAAATTTTTTCCCGTTTCAAGTATTTATCCAATTCCCCTTTTAAATGTTACGATTGAATCTGCTTCCACCGCCCTTTCAGGCAGCGCATTCCAGATCACAACAATTCACTGCGTAAAAAAATGCTTCCTCATGTCGCCTCTGGTTCTTTTGCCAATCACCTTAAATCTGTGAACTCTGGTTACCAACCCGCCCACCACTGGAAACTGTTTCTCCTTAATTACTCCATCAAAACCTTTCATGATTTTGAACGCCTCTATCAAATCTCCTCTTAACCTTCCCTGCTCTAAGGAGAACAACTCCAGCTTCTCCAGTCTCTCACCGTAACCTCATCCCGGTACCATTCTAGTAAATCTCTTCTACACCCTCTCCAAGGCTGTTATAGCACAAAAACTACAGCGAACAGAGAACTCAGGTGGTGTTCCCCAACACCTGGGGCATTCCTGGGAAGGAGGTGAATTCAGACACAATAGGGAAGGTCGATAATGATGCCTGTGTACATTACTGGGGATGCTTGGGAATATGTGATACTTTATTTAAAAATTCAAGCTCATATCCTATTGGAAAATGTTACCATAGCACCAAAATATTTAGGATGAACGACAGATGTTGGGAAATAACTGGATCCATTACAGCCCACGTTAGCACCATTATAAAGACAGTGGCGGTTATAAAGAATGTTCTCTCTCATCACTGTCAGGAACAGTCAGCAAGGTTTCCCCGACATCTGTTTCCTCGACTAACTCTTTGTTTATTCATCCATCCAGTTGCCTCTGCTCCGGTCCTGAAGGAGCTGAGCCCAGGGGGTACCAGTCAATCAGCTTTGACAATGCTCGATCAGCTCCGATGGACGGGTCACATTGTCCGCATGCCCGATACGAGACTCCCAAAACAAGCGCTCTACTCTGAGCTCCGGCACGGCAAGAGAGCCCCAGGTGGGCAGAGGAAATGCTTCAAGGATACCCTCAAAGCCTCCTTGAAAAAGTGTAACATCCCCACCGACACCTGGGAATCCCTGGCCCAAGACCGCACAAAGTGGAGGAGAAGCATACGGGAAGGCGCCGAACACCTCGAGTCTCTTCGCCGGGAGCAAGCGGAAGCCAAGCGCAGGCAGCGCAAGGAGCGCACGTCAACCCAAGCACCCCACCCACCTGCCCCTTCAACCACCGTCTGCCCCACCTGTGACAGAGACTGTAGGTCCCGCATTGGACTCATCAGTCACCTGCGAACTCATTTTTAATGTGGAAGCAAGTCATCCTCGGTTCCGAGGGACTGCCTAAGAAGAAGACCAGTCAATCTCCCAGCACCTCAGCCACGTGTCCATTTGTCACGTGTGGGCTGACACAGTGTGCGTCACAAGGCTGTTTGAACATGGAGGGGGGAGGCATCACAGTCATAGCTGAACCTATCCTTGCCCCGGAGGACATCCCTCCGCCATCTCAGCCCACGCCTTTCTGAGCCACCTCATGTGCCCCTCCGCACCTTTCAGTCCTCCAACTCCAGCCTTTGGTGCATCATCCCTTCCCTTCACTCCACCATTGGCAGTCGTGCCTTCAGCTGCCTCGGCCTTACTCTCTGGGATTCCCTCCCTAAACTCATCAGCCTCTTCACCTCCCTCAAAAGTTCCTCAAAAACCCACTCTTCGACCCAGCTTGTGGTCATTCTAACAACATGAATCTCCACCTGTTCTCTTATCACCGCCACCCCCCCCCCCCCACCCCCACCCCAAACCCACTCCCCGATAAAGCACCTCATAAGAACATAAGAAATAGGAGCAGTAGGCCATTCGGCCCTTCAAGCCAGATCCACCATTCAATAAGATCATGGCTGATCTTCTACCTCAACTCCACCATCCTGCAATATCCCCATATCCCTTGACTCCCTTAATATCCAAAAATCTATCAATTTCTGCCTTGAATATACTCAACGACTGAGCCTCCACAGTCCTCTGGGGTAGAGAATTCCACCCATTGACATTCACAACCCATTGAATGAAGAAATTTCTCCTCATCTCAGTCCTAAATGGCCGATCCCTTATTCTGAGACTGTGATCCCTGGTTCTAGACTCCCCAGCCAGGGGAAACATCCTCCCTGCATCTACCCTGTCAAGCCCTGTAAGAAGTTTATATGTTTCAATGAGATCATTCTTCTAAACTCCAGGGAATATAGGCCTAGTCTGCTCAATCTCTCCTCATAGGACAATCCCCTCATCCCAGGAACCGGTCTGGTGAACCATTGTTGCACTCACTCTATGGCAAGTATATCCTTCCTTAGGTAAGGAGGCCAAAACTGTAGACAATACTCCAGGTGTGATCTAACCAAGGCCCTATATAATTGCAGTAAGACTTCCTTACTCTTATACTCCAATCCTTTTGTAATAAAGGCTAACATACCATTTACTTTCACAATTACTTGCTATGCCTGCATGTTAACTTTCAGTGATTCATGTGCAAGGACTCCCAGGTCCCTCGATTGATCAGGTAGAGAGAAACTTTTTTCACTGGTGAGGGGAGTCTAGGACACGGGGGGGGGGGGGGGGGGGGGGGGGGGGGGGGGGGGGGGCATGACCTTAAAATCAGAGCCAGGCCATTCAGGAGAAAACATAGAATCTAGGAGTAGGCCATTCGGCCCGTCGAGCCTGCTCCACCATTCAATACGATCATGGCTGATCATCCAAATCCAGTACCCTGTCCCTGCTTTAATCCCCACAGTACACATATCCCACCCTACCCCCGTAACCCCACGTATTTAATTCCCCCTAACATATCCCATCCTATCCCCATAACCCCACATATTTAATCCCCCCTAACACTAAGGGTCAATTTATCATAGCCAAATCAACCTAACCCACACATTTTTGGACTGTGGGAGGAAACCGGAGCACCCGGAGGAAACCCACGCAGACACGGGGAGAATGTGCAAACTCCACACAGACAGTCACCCGAGGAAAAGTTCGGAAACACTTCTTCACACAAAGGGTGGTAGAATTGTGGAACTCTCTCCCACAAAAAGCAGGAGATGCTAGCTCAATTAACCATTTGAAATCAGAGATCAATAGATTTTTGCTAGACAAGGGTATAAAAGGGATACGGAGCCAAGGTGGGTGGATGGAGTTAGGATACAGATCAGGCATGATCTGATTGACTGGCGGAACAGGCTCGAGGAGCTGAATGGCCTCCTCCTGTTGCTAAGCTGCACTTCACACTGACAGCAACACACTACAGAACTCAGTGCCCCTTCCATTATGTTCCTAACATTGACGGCTCCTGGCGTTTCGGTCTGTTATCTGCTCACGCACCCAGCTGAATGGAACCCTCCTGTTCGAGCAGGGGCCTCCAGTATAGAATAGACCGTTCTGAAAAAGCTTTAATGGGCACCACCGCCTGCGACATTTTAAACTGAGGTGTGCGTTTAATATCCTTAACGACTTTACCCCTCGGACACAAGGACTAGCCCGGAGACAGCGCTGTGCTCGGGGCAGTTATCAGTGCTGTACGGTCACTGATTCAATGGCTCACTTGGAGACTGTGTCATAACAGGGAGATGTGAAGTGACCAGAATAACAGCAGGGCTATTTGCCCACTGGGTGACGAGCTGCACAATGAGGTGATGGATATCTCTGCCCTCCTGCGAAAATAAATAGCACAAATTCACAGAATCTTAGTCAGAGGGACACTCGGCCCATCGTGCCTGTGCCGGCTCTTTGAAAGAGCACACCAGCTAGTCCCACTCCCCCCTTGCTTTTTCCCCATAGCCCTGCAATTTTTTTTCCTTTTAAGAGTATTTATCCAATTCCCTTTTGAAAGTTATGATTGAATCTGCTTCCACCGCCCTTTCAGGCAGCGCATTCCAGCTCACAACTCACTGCGTAAAAAAAATTCTCTTCATCTCCCCCCTGGCTTTTTTTCCCCAATGATCTTAAATTTGAATGCAATCCTGAAAATTGAACCTACGCCAATCAGCGAGAAACATAGAAACTAGGAGCAGGAGTAGGCCATTCGGCCCGTCAAGCCTGCTCCACCATTCAATACGATCATGGCTGATCATCCAATTCTAGTACCCTATCCCTGCTTTCTCACACAGAATCCCCACATCGAGCCTGCACCTATCCCACCCTATCCCCGTAACCCCACGTATTTAATTCCCCCTAACATATCCCATCCTATCCCCATAACCCCACATATTTAATCCCCCCCTAACACTAAGGGTCAATTTATCATAGCCAAATCAACCTAACCCGCACATTTTTGGACTGTGGGAGGAAACCGGAGCACGTGGAGGAAACCCACGCAGACACGGGGAGAATGTGCAAACTCCACACAGTCACCCTAGGCCGGATTCGAACCCGGGTCCCTGGCGCTGTGAGGCACCAGTGATAACCACTATGCCACCGTGTTGCCCGAGAAGCAACAGAACGCACCGATATCTGTACTTTGAGAGCACGATTCCTACAATCCCACCTCCTGCTTTTACTGGTGTGTGCACAGAACACAAACTGGTGTCAGGAACGAGTTGCTGCAATAAACATGGCCTGCCCTGAAGCCTAGGAGTCTTTCACACTGAAGTCAGCTGGTGCTGGGAACACCCACCGATTATCATTTCTAAACCCTCCGGGCACTGCACTTCTGGGCTTGTGTCAGAGGGAGTTTGTCTACTTGGTGCTGCTCCCTGTATTGGTTCACAGTTCGAAACCTCCTACATTCGATCCCAGTCTGTAGTTAGAAAGCGCCTACGTTCTCAGACATATAAATAAGAACTTCAGTGTGTTCTGATGGAAGGTCACCAACCTGAAAAAATAACTTTCTCTCTCCACAGAGATTGCTTGACCTGCTGAGTATTTCCAGCATTTTCTGTTTTTTATTTTACCTTAGTCTTAAGGTCCTGTATAGAATCACAGAATCGTACAGCATAGGAGGGCCGCCACTCGGCCCATCGAGTCTGCGCCAGCTCTTTCGAAGAGCAATCCAGTTAGCCCCACTCCCCGCTCTTTTCCCATATCCCTGCAATTTTTTCTTCAAGTTTTTATCCAATTCCCTTTTGAAGGCTACTATTGAATCTGTATCCACCACCCCATCAGGCAGTGCATTCCAAATACGAACCACTCGTTGCGTCAAAAAGGTTTTCCTCATGTCGCCTCTGGTTCTTTTGCCAATCACCTTAAATCTGTGCCAACAGAAAACGCTGGAAAAACTCAGCAGGCCAGGCAGCATCCGTGGAGAGAGAAAGAGAGTTAACGTTTCAGGTCGATGACCTTTCGTCAGAACTGTGAAGAGCCGGAAATCAAATAGATTTAAGGCCAGAGTAAAGCTGGGAAAAGGGGGAGGGGATAAAAGAACAAAGGGGGAGATGAAGAGACATTAAGAGATATGCAAGGCTAGAGGTGGTGTTAATGTGACAGGTTAAGGCTGAATGAAGTGTGAAATCCACTGGCAGAATGAAGGACAGCTGCCAGCTTCTAGGAGGGAAAAAAAAAGGTGGGGGGGGGGGCAAATAAAAGGGTGGAAAAAATAAAATATAAATGTGATTGGAGCTGAGGTTATGATCTAAAATTGTTGAACTCGATATCGAGTCCAGAGGGCTGTAGCGTGCCTAAACGAAAGATGAGGTGCTGTTCCTCGAGCTTACGCTGCGCTTCCGTGGAACAGTGTAATAGGCCGAGGACGGTGAGGTCAGAGTGGGAGTGAAGCGGTGAATTAAAGTGACAGGCCACCGGGAGCTCGGGGTCCCCCTTACGGACTGAACGGAGGTGTTCCGCAAAGCGGTCACCCAATCTGCGTTTGGTCTCCCCAATGTAAAGGAGACCACATCGTGAGCAGCGAATACAGTATACTAAATTGCAGGAAGTACAAGTATCTGTGCCCTCTGGTTATCGACCCTTCAGCCACTGGAAACAGTTTCTCTTTCTTTACTCTATCTAAACCCTTCATGATTTTGAACACCTCTATCAAATCTCCTCTTGGCCTTCTCTGCTCCAAGGAGAACAACCCCAGCTTCTCTAGCCTATCCACGTAAGTGTAATCCCTCACGTGCCTGAATGTCACAACCGGATTGCCTGTTAGTGTAACACAACCAGTATCCTATGGGCCACTTTTACACATTCAGCATTTACACAAGAACATAAGAAACAGGAGCAGGAGGCGGCCATTCGGCCCTTTGAGCCTGCTCCGCCATTCAATAAGATTACGGCTGATCTTCGACCTCAACTCCACCTTCCCACCCTGTCCCCTTATCCCTTGGCTCCCTTAGTATCCAAAAGAAAATCGATCGATCGCGGTCTTGAATATACTCAACGACTGAATAACCACGGCCCTCTGGGGTAGAGAATTCCAAAGATTTACATCCCTTTAACATGAACAGCAGATACAACATCCACCATTCCCACCTATTCTGGGCAATAAGGTGGGCGTGTGGTTTCACAGCATCAGACAGCACAGGAGGGGGGCCATTGGGCCTGTGCCGGCTCTTTGAAAGAGCTGTCCTATTTAATCGGCACTGGAACTCCCACGCAGCAGAATTCTTCAAAACCAGTTCAAGCAGCAGTGAGCGGCACGCCTCATACAAACCACGTTAGGCTTTGCGAATGAAAATTGCTCGGTAACTTTATTTTTTTTTTGAGGTGCAGAACATGTCGGATGAATCCCATTGCACGTTTAACATCACATTCACTCTCTTTCTCTACGTCAACCAGTGTCCCATAGACTACAGTGCAGGGCAAACTGGAGAAAATAAACTCGGAAAAACAAGACAGTGAATTTCCCCGTGTTAAAGATACTTAAATAAAAAGTAAAAAAATCTCATGACAGCTCTTGGAGGCGATTTAACTCCCTTAAGACTCAACGTAAAAGGATTAAACCGTGCACTGTTTAATACCTTTTCGAGAGGGCCTCTCCTCTACAAACCTGCACAAGGAAGTCTCCTCGAAACCGGGAGTTAATCATTTATTATTAAAACGTAACGAATCCTCGCGTTGACATTGGGTAAGGAAAGGGCAGGGGCATGGGGCGGGGGAAAATCACACTTTGATGGGGATCTTCCCCTGGGCTTTCTGGAAGTCCTGCTGCAACTTGCCGAGAGTTTCTCTGTGCTGCTCCGATTTCTTCTCCAGCTCCTTCATCTGGCCTTCGTACCGCTTTCTGAAAAAAAAAGGGGGAAAGAGACGATTACAGCCACAGCTCGGCTGGGATTAAGCCTACGAGCACCCCTCCCCGCCCCTGGCACCCCCCAGTACCGGAGTGTGGAGTCAGGAAACCCCCCCACCCCGGGAACCCGCAGGACTGTTCCCCACCCCCTCCCCCAACAGGACGAGGCCACGTCAGCAGACAGCCACAATCATTTTTCACTGTTTTACAACTCATCTGAAATCCACGTAAATCTCTGGAAAATGGGAGGGAGAGGGAAGCAACACAGTGAAAGATAGTGAAAAAGAATCAGAATAAAGATTACAAGTCAACCAGCCCTTCTGTAATTTGACGTCGAACCTTTTTAAAATGCAACCTCTTGGCTTCCCACCCCACCCTGTAAGGGGTGCATCACCCGCGCCCCCCCGAACCCACCCACACAAGGGGCAGACCCGAGAAAGGTCCTGGTTTTAAACACGGTGAAACCGCTGCTCACATTGTGTGACGTGGCTCTCCCAGCGCATCACTCCCACCCCCCACACAGCACAGACGGGACTGAATAACCTGCCGAATCAACCCTGGGCTCACACACGTGAGCAACCCCCAACTTGGCCGAGATACAGGAGGGTGGGCACTGGTAAAGCTGCACCTCAGTCTGCAGGATATTGGGGGGGGGGGGGGGGGGGGGGGGGGGGGGGGGGGGGGGGGCAGGGGAAGGACCAGATCCAGGCACTCTGCAATGACAACAGGCTTTCTGGAGATACTTTGGACTGCAGAATATCAATTAATTTCTCAAATGTAGACGGTGCAAATGTCAGGTCCGGCCTTTGAAAAATATATCTACTTTTTAAACGCGCCTCATTTTAGGTAGATTTTGTGCATCAACACTGCCCCGCTCAACACTCCCTCTACTGCCCCTCCGACAGTGCGGCGCTGCCTCAGTACTGCCCCTCCGACAGTGCGGCGCTGCCTCAGTACTGCCCCTCCGACAGTGCGGCGCTGCCTCAGTACTGCCTCTCCGACAGTGCCGCGCTCCCTCAGTACTGCCCCTCCGACAGTGTAGCGCTCCCTCAGTACTGCCCCTCCGACAGTGCAGCTCTCCCTCAGTACTGCCCCTCCGACAGTGCGGCGCTCCCTCAGTACTGCCCCTCCGACAGTGCGGCGCTCCCTCAGTACTGCCCCTCCGACAGTGCGGAGCTCCCTCAGTACTGCCCCTCCGGCAGTGCGGCGCTCCATCAGTACTGCCCCTCCGACAGTGCGGAGCTCCCTCAGTACTGCCCCTCCGACAGTGGCAGCTCTCCCTCAGTACTGCCCCTCCGACAGTGCGGCGCTCCCTCAGTACTGCCCCTCCGACAGTGCGGCGCTCCCTCAGTACTGCCCCTCCGACAGTGCGGAGCTCCCTCAGTACTGCCCCTCCGACAGTGCGGCGCTCCCTCAGTACTGCCCCTCCGACAGTGCGCGCTCCCTCAGTACTGCACTGATTTAGGTGCTCAAATGTCTGGAGTGGAGCTTGAATCCATGACCTTCTGAGTCAGTGGCGAGAGAGAGGTTATCCAGTGAGCCACGGCTGGCATGCAAGGCAAGGAATGGCACAGCAGTCAGGGATGGTACGGGGAACTTGGAAGAGAATAAACGAAAACTTAAAGCACGGGTGTGTGGAAAACCCAGAGAGTGATTCTTTTGCCAAAATCAACAGTGTGTAAAATTACTTCTACACATCAGATTGCAGGCACCACACCTAGTAAGATCGACTGTAATAATCGAAAGCTGTGCTTGGTTTGTTTTGAAGCCGACCCTATTGTTATATAATTCAATAAGTTCTTGTCTTATAGGATAGGATATTGGACTGAAATGGTTTCTAGTTAAAATCTGGACTGAATCGGTGGTCAGTGCAGTCGAGGCGACTAACATTTCTCCATTGATGTATTCCAATCGTTTCCCGACGGTTGACTTTGCTTCCTCCAGTTCCTGCTTGACCAGAACTGGACCGATCAGCTTGAAAACGGTGTTTGTTGCATCCAAGAGGTCCAACTCCTGAGGCAAAGAGAGAAAAAAAATAATTCGGGGTAAACCGGAAGCCAGCACACTGTCCCCACCCCCCCTTCACCTCTGCCAGAATCAGGTTCAGACCTAATCCCGATCCAGAGTCATGGTCGAGCAGAATGAGTTGGTGCAACAGTGTCACAGTTACAGGGACAATCCTCCCGTCACCTTTTAAAAACAAAGTCAATCTCAGGATGCGAGCGTCACTGGCATTTATTCCCCAACCAAGGGCTTGCTGGGCCACTTCACAGGGCAGTTAAGAGCCAACCACGTTGGTGTGGGATTGGAGTCACATATAGGCCCAGACCGGGTAAGGACGACAGGTTTCCTTCCCGAAAGGACATCCGTGAGCCAGCTGGGTTTTTAACGACTTGCATTCAGATAGCGAATTCACCGTACGAAAACAGCCCAAGGCACTTAAGAGTGTTAACAATAAAAACATTTTTGACACCAAGCCATAGGCCAGATGACCAAAAGCTTGGTCAAAGAGGTAGATTTTAAGGAGCATCTTAAAGGAGGAGAGGCAGAGGTTTGGGGACTGAATCACAAGTCTAAAATTCTCCTTTCGCCAGTATTCAACTCGTGCCCCTCCCCAGCTCTCCGATCTGAATCCATCCGAGTCACTGAGTGGAGAACCGCAGGGTAGCAAATTATTCCAGCGGAGGGAGGGGGAGCGAGGAGAGGGAGGGAGGGAGGAAGGGAAAGCAGAGGGAGGGAGGAAGGGAAAGCAAAGGGAGGGAGGGAGGGAGGGAGGGGGAGCAAAGGGAGGGAGGGAGGGAGGGGGAGCAAAGGGAGGGAGGGAGGGGG
>CM059449.1:1177204-1318811 GCA_030390025.1 Squalus acanthias | reverse complement strand
CCCCCAGTCTCCCCCTCCCTCGCTCCCCCAGTCCCTCCGTCCCTCGCTCCCCCAGTCCCTCCGTCCCTCGCTCCCCCAGTCCCTCCGTCCCTCGCTCCCCCAGTCTCTCCCTCCCTCGCTCCCCCAGTCTCTCCATCCCTCGCTCCCCCAGTCTCTCCATCCCTCGCTCCCCCAGTCTCTCCATCCCTCGCTCCCCCAGTCTCTCCATCCCTCGCTCCCCCAGTCTCTCCATCCCTCGCTCCCCCAGTCTCTCCCTCCCTCGCTCCCCCAGTCTCTCCCTCCCTCGCTCCCCCAGTCTCTCCATCCCTCGCTCCCCCAGTCTCTCCGTCCCTCGCTCCCCCAGTCCCTCCATCCCTCGCTCCCCCAGTCTCTCCATCCCTCGCTCCCCCAGTCTCTCCATCCCTCGCTCCCCCAGTCTCTCCATCCCTCGCTCCCCCAGTCTCTCCCTCCCTCGCTCCCCCTCCCTCGCTCCCCCAGCCTCTCCCTCTCTCTCTCCCCCAATCACTGTCTGTCTGTGTCTCTCTCTCCCTCAGCCTCAGTCAGTCAGTCTGTGTGTGTGTGTGTGTGTGTCTCTCTCTCCCCCCGGTACCGCGGCCTCACCTTTCTGCAGCGCCTGGTATTTCTCCAACTCCGCCTGGAGCTTCCGCTGCACAACCTCCGCCATCTTCGATCCGCGGCGAACCCTGACCCCGGCTCGACACACGTGACAATCCCGCGCGACGTCAAAGCAGCGAGGAGGGACACGTGACGCTGCGCATGACCTCACAGAGCGCCGGGCGGCACACGTGACCAACCACATTACGTCAGGGACTTCACATGTGAACACGTGACCCGCCCGCATTACATCACTGGCAATACCCAAGGAAACCCTCCCGCATCAAACACACTTTATATCAGATATACAACCCCAGCCTCTTCACCCTGCTGCAAAATCTCGATGAGAACACGATCGAAAGTCTGGTGGAGGTGGCTCAGGGTGTTAAACATGTTTGTGTAGGACTGAGACAATAGCAAAATGCTGCGAATGCTGGAAATCTGAAATATAAACAATATGCTGGAAACACTCTGCAGGCCAGGCAGCATCAGTAGAGAGAGAAACAGAGTTAACGATTCAGGTCGATGACCCTTCGTCAGAACTGGAAAAAGTTAGAGATGTAAGAGGTTTTTAAGCAAGTGTAGGGGCAGGGAAAGGGGGGAGGGGAGGAAAGATCCAAAAAATAAAAATGACAACAGAGAGGGTCATAGACATAGGTAGCAGTAGGGGAATCACAAATCAGAGCGTGGCAGGAAGGGACAGAGTGTGTGGAGTAAAAGGTAAACTGGTAAAAAGTGAAAAAGCAGGAACTAAGTGCCACAAAGCATATTTGAAAGTTCTCTATCTGAATGCACGTAGCATTCGTAACAAAATAGACGAGTTAATGGCACAAATAACTACATATGGTTATGATATTGTGGCCATTACAGAAACATGGCTGCAGGGTGACAATGCCTGGGAATTAAACATACCAGGTTATTTAACGATCAGGAAGGACAGGCAGGAAGGAAGGGGAGGTGGGGTGGCTATGTTAATAAAGGAAGGAATCACTGTAATACAGAGTAATGATATTGGGTCAAAAATCATGATAATGAAACAGTTTGGGTGGAGATAAGGAATAATAAGGGGAAAAAAACATTAGTGGGCGTAGTCTATAGGCCTCCGAACAGTTGCAACTCTATTGGACGGAGTATCAATCAGGAAATAGTTGAGGCATGTAATAAGGGAACATCTATAATTATGGGGGATTTTAACTATCATATTAATTGGACAAATCAAATGGGGCAGGGCTGCCTTGAGGATGAGTTCATTGAGTGTATTAGGGATGGGTTTCTTGAGCAGTATGTAACTGAACGACCAGGGGGCAAGCAACCTTAGATCTGGTCCTGTGTAACGAGACAGGATTAATTAAAATGTCCTAGTAAAGGATCCCCTTGGAATGAGTGACCATAACATGGTTGAATTCCATATTCAATTAGAGGGTGAGAAGGTTGGATCTCAAACAAGCGTGCTAAGCTTGAATAAAGGAGACTATGAAGGTATGCGAGCGGAATTGAGTAGAGTGGATTGGGAAAATAGATTAAAAGGTAAGACGACACATGATCAGTGGTGTACATTCAAGGAGTTATTTTACAACTTCCAAAAAAATATATTCCACTGAAAAGAAAAGGGTGTAAAAGAAAGGACAGTCATCCGTGGCTAAGTAAAGAAATTAAGGATAGTATTCGACTAAAAACAAGGGCATATAAGGTAGCGAAATCTAGTGGGAGGACAGAGGATTGGGAAAACTTTAAAAGGCAGCAAAAATAACAAAAAGATTGATTAAGAAAGGGAAGATAGATTATGAAAGTAAATTAGCAAAAAATATAAAAACAGATAGTAAGAGTTTTTATAGTTATATAAAAGAAAAAGGGTGGCTAAAGTAAATGTTGGTCCCTTAGAGGATGAGACCGGGAAATTAATGGTGGGAAATATGGAGATGGCAAAAACACTGAATGAATATTTTGTATCAGTCTTTACAGTAGAGGACACTAAGAATATCCCAACACTGGACAAACAGGGGGCTATAGGGGGAGAGGAGCTAAACACGATCAAAATCACTAAGGAAGTGGTACTCGGTAAAATAATGGGACTCAAGGCGGATAAATCACCTGGACCTGATGGCTTACATCCTAGAGTCTTGAAGGAAGTGGCGGTAAGGATTGTAGATGCATTGGTAATAATTTTTCAAAACTCCCTGGATTCCGCTAAGGTCCCGGCAGACTGGAAAACTGCTAATGTAACACCCTTATTTAAAAAGGGCAGTAGACAGAAGGCTGGTAACTATAGACCGGTTAGCCTAACATCTGTGGTAGGTAAAATTTTGGAGTCCATTATTAAGGAAACAGTAACAAGACATTTGGATAATCATAATTTAATAGGACAAAGTCAGCATGGTTTTACGAAGGGGAAGTCATGTTTGACAAATTTGCTGGAGTTCTTTGAGGAAGTAACATATAGAGTGGATAAAGGGGAACCAGTGGACGTAGTGTATTTAGACTTCCAAAAGGCATTTGACAAGGTGCCACACAAAAGATTATTGCTTAAGGTAAAAAATCACGGGATTGGGGGTAATATTCTGGCATGGATAGAGGATTGGCTATCTAACAGAAAGCAAAGAGTTGGGATAAATGGTTCATTCTCAGACTGGCAATCAGTAACTAGTGGTGTTCCACAGGGGTCAGTGCTGGGTCCCCAACTCTTCACAATCTATATTAACGATTTGGAGGAAGGGACCAAGTGTAACATATCAAAATTTGCAGATGATACAAAGATGGGAGGGAAAGTAGTGAGTGAGGAGGACATAAAAAACCTGCAAGGGGACATAGACAGGCTAAGTAAGTGGGCAGAGATTTGGCAGATGGAATACAGCACTGGAAAGTGTGAGGTGATGCACTTTGGCAGGAAAAATCCTAGAGCAATTTATTATCTTAATGGCAAGAAACTGGAGAGTACTGAAGTGCAAAGGGATCTGGGGGTCCTGGTGCACGAAACTCAAAAGGTTAGTATGCAGGTGCAGCAAGTGATTAAGAAGGCAAATGGAATGTTGGCTTTCATTGCTAGGGGGATAGAATATAAAAATAGGGAGGTATTGCTTCAGTTGTACAAGGTATTGGTGAGACCACACCTGGAATACTGCATACAGTTTTGGTGTCCTTACTTAAGGAAAGACATCCTTGCTCTCGAGGCAGTGCAAAAAAGGTTCACTCGGTTAATCCCGGAGATGAGGGGGTGGTCATATGAGGAGAGGTTGGGTAGATTGGGACTCTACTCATTGGAGTTCAGAAGAATGAGAGGTGATCTTATTGAAACATATAAGATTGTGAAGGGGTTGGATCGGGTGGATGCGGGGAGGATGTTCCCGATGACGGGTGAGACGAGAACTAGGGGACATAGTCTTAGAATAAGGGGCTGCTCTTTCAAAACTGAGATGAGGAGGAACTACTTCACTCAGAGGGTGGTAGGTCCATGGAATATGCTGCCACAAAAAGCTGTAGAAGCTACAACATTAATTAAATTTAAAACAGAAATAGACAGTTTCCTAGAAGTAAAGGGCATTAAGGGTTACGGGGAGCGGGCAGGAATTTGGACATGAGTCTAGGTTCGGATCGGTCATGGCCCTGTGGGTAGTGGAGCGGGCCCAGGGACTGTGTAGCCTGATTCTGCTCCTATTTCGTGTGTGCAATTCTGTTAGATGCAGGAGATGTTTCTGTGATAGATAGTAGATTGGCGGTTAGGATCAGATCAGCCATGATCTTATTGAATGGCGGAGCAGGCTCGATGGGCCGATTGGCCTACTCCTGCTCCTATTTCTTATGTTCTTATGTTCTAAGGTCTGTGATAGGATGGAGGAATCCCCTCTACCGTGGTTGACAAAAATCCTTAACCGACGGATCCCCTCTACTGTGGTTGACACGACCCTCGACCGTGTCCGTTCCATTTCCCGCACTTCTGCTCTCACCCCTTCCCCTCCCTCCCAGAACCCTGATCGGGGTCCCCTTGTCCTCACCTTTCACCCCACCAGCCTCCACATTCAACGGATCATCCTCCGCCAATTCCGCCACCTCCAGCGTGACCCCACCACCAAACGCATCTTCCCCTCACCTCCCCTTTCAGCATTCCGAAGGGACCACTCCCTCCGCGACACCCTGGTCCACTCCTCAGTCACCCCCAACACCCCTTCCCCTTCCCAAGGCACCTTCCCGTGCAAGCACAGGAGATGCAACACCTGCCCTTTTACCTGCTCCCTTCCCACTGTGAAACAACGATTTGCTTGTACTTCTTGCAATTTGGTATACTGCATTCGCTGGTCACGAAGCGATCTCCTCTGCATTGGGGAGACCAAACGCAGTTTGGATGACCGCTTTGCGGAACACCTCCGTACAGTCCGTAAGGATGACCCCGAGCTTCTGGTCACCTGTCACTTTAATTCTCCGCTCCACTCCCACTCTGACCTCTCCGTCCTCAGCCTCTTACACTGTTCCAACAAAGCTCAACGTAAGCTCGAGGAACAGCACCTCATCTTTCGATTAGGCACTTTACAGCCTTCTGGACTCAACACTGAGTTCAACAATTTCAGACTATAACCATGGCCCCTATTTATTTTTATTTTTTACATTTCTCTCTCCCATGGCAGATGTCGATGATTCTGCCATTGCCATTTACACCTCATCTAGAGTCATCTTGTGTTTCTTAACTTGTCCCATTACCATCACCTTTTGCCTTGCACCATCATCCCTTTTGTCTTTTAAATCACTCTTGCCTTCCATCCTATCACAGACCTTCCCTTTTGTTCTTTCCTCCCCTCCTCCCCTTTCCCTGACCCTGCACTTGCTTAAAAATCTGTTACATCTCCAACATTTTCCAGTTCGGACGAAGGGTTATCAACCTGAATCGTTAACTCAGTTTCTCCCTCTACAGATGCTGCCTGACCTGCTGAGTATTTCTAGCATTTCTGCAGGACGAAGCTAGTTTTCATTAAATTGACCATTATCACCAACCAAATCTTTAAGCCACAGCTGTGTCCTGTGGGGCAAAGATATCAGTTGCGAGATGATTGTCACCAAAGACAGAGATCTAGTTTGCAAATGGAAAGAGGAACTGGTGTTGATTTTGCAGAAGTGTCTGTATCAAAATGACTGATGCAATACTAAACTATTTTAACTTAGAGACGGTCACAAATAGCCAACCGTTGAACTGACCCTTGACCACTGGGATCGCAAAAGGTCTGAAAGGACATAAAAACAGGAAGATCCTACAATGGGCCAGAGAAGAGTTAAACTTAGAAACATAGAAGATAGAAGCAGGAGTAGGCCATTCAGGCCCCTCGAGCCTGCTCCGCCATTCGATGAGATCATGGCTGATCATCCAAACTCAGTACCCTGTACCTGCCTTCTCTCCATATCCCTTGATCCCTTTAGCTTTAAGAAATATATCTAACTCATTCTTGAATATATTCAATGACTTGGCCTCAACTACCTTCTGTGGTAGAGAATTCCACAGGTTCACCACTCTCTGGGTGAAGAAATTCTTCCTCATTTCTGTCCTAAATGGCTTACCCCTTATCCTTAGACTGTGACCCCTGGTTCTGGACTCTCTGACCATCGGGAACATTCTTCCTGCATCTAGTTTGTCCAGACCTGTCAGAATTTTATGTTTCAATGAGATCCCCTCTCATTCTTCTATACTCCAGCGAGTATAAGCCCAATCGATCCAATCTCTCCTCATATGTCATTCCTGCCATCCCAGGTATCAGCCTTGTGAATCTTCGCTGCACTCCCTCCATGGCAAGAACATCCTTCCTCAGATAAGGCGACCAAAACTGCACACAGTACTCAAGGTGTGGTCTCACCAAGGCCCTGTACAGCTGCAGCAGGACATCCTTGTTCCTGTACTCAAACCCTCTCGCTATGAAGGCCAACATACCATTTGCCTTCTTCACCGCCTGCTGCACCTGCATGCTTACTTTTCAGCGACTGGTTCACAAGGACTGTTAAAGGTGTACGTGCAGAAGAATTGATTGATTCAACTGGGACATGTGGTCAAGGAAAAGGGTATAACTGAGGATGCATCGTAGCCTTCGGGGCAGTCACAGGAAGGAACCCAGAGTGCGTGTCCGACCAAGGAAGAAGAAAGAAACACGAGGATACCGTCCTTCGCACATCCACTACGCGGACTGGCGCCCGGGTAATGTAGGATCTATCCAGGGCTGTGTGTCTCTAAGGGTGTGTACTCATTGTATAATCTTCATAAAGATCCACCACTGCTGTTAATTAACATCAAGTCCGAGTCCTTAGTATTCTTACAATTGGCGACCCAGATGGGACCGCAATAGGGTTGTTGTGCAAGTGAGCTGGATTTTGGGTCTTACACTCCTGGGGCTGGATATTTCCAAGCTCGGCGGGTCCAGGGCGGGCGACATCGGTGGCGTGTGGGGACCTCGCATCTCTGTCGATCCCGGCCGCCAACAAGATATTCCAATGATGGGGCCTTGTTAAGCCCGCCCTGCAAGGTTCCCGGCCAATTAATAGGAAGCGGGTCTGATGACGTCATTTGATGTCCAAATTGATCTTGACAGTTGTGCTGTCAGTGTTCTACAGCATTGAGGTGCTGCAAACACTGACAAGCACGGCACAGAGGTGCACGGCTGCACCCAGGCTCTCCCAGGACTCCCTCCATATGCTTATGGAGGGAGTCACAGCACGCAGGGAGGTTCGCTTCCCTTCCCATGGGCGGAAGACACCTCCCCCAGGACATCAACGCAGCCTGGTTGCACATTGCACTGGAGGACACAAGCAGGGATGTCGTCAGGAGGACCAGGTTGCAGTGGCGCAAACCTTTCAATGTTCTCAGTAGATCACGAAATGTTACTGCAAAGCCACACTCAACCTCATCCTGCTGTGCCACTCATCACGGTGGCATAGTGGTTAGCACTATTGCCTCACAGCGCCAGGGACCCGGGTTCGAATCCGGCCTCGGGTGACTGTCTGTGTGGAGTTTGCACATTCTCCCCGTGTCTGCGTGGGTTTCCTCCGGGTGCTCCGGTTTCCTCCCACAGTCCAAAGATGTGCGGGTTAGGTTGATTTGGCTATGATAAATTGACCCTTAGTGCTAGGGGGATTAAATACATGGGGTTACGGGGATAGGGTGGGATATGTGTCGGTGCAGGCTTGATGGGCCGAAATGGCCTCTATCTGCACTGTGGGGATCTGTGATTCTGTGATCACATCCCCATCACTCTGCCTTCCCTAACCTACTCCTGCACATCCTTACTCACAGCTTGGACCCCCACCCATCCCTCTCTATCTACATTATCACTTCCCCATCTCACGAGCCACCCCTTACACTCACCGTCATCCTACTTCAAGCATACCAATGTTGTGGAGTATTTTAAACCAACACTCGACACAAGGTTTTAGATCGATAGTCAAGTTGTCTTTATCACACCGGTGGGGAGACAGTCTGCTCTGTCTTTAGCCAGACTTCTCCAAATTGTTACAGCAAACACTACATTTTTATACATTACAATACACATGGCCATCTCATGCACAATTCATTCCTGCCACCTGATTGGATCTTGGCCCGCATGCACCTTCACGGATTGGTTACCAATCTTAATATAAACATGTATAAGCTGCCTCTTCAATCAATCACTCAAACTGCTGAATACTAATTAAAAGATACCTTGGAATGTAACCGAGGTAATAAAGTTCTTACGGGCAGTTGAAATGCTGGACATCCTGTCTCCATTTAATTGTTTTATATCTCTCCAAAGGTCAGCTATCTTTGACCGCATCTTTATGGATGTGGTCTTTCATGTTAGTCCCTGTCTTCCTTACACCATTCAGTGAAACTGCCAGCGATGTCAGTTTAACTCTTTCCCCACTGCAATCCCCCCTTTTGGTACTTGGCCCCTGCCCAAGTTAAACCACATGTATAAGCGTCGCTGTGCCTCCTGCCCCATGCGGTGATCAGTCGCTGGTTCGGGAGGCCCTGCATACCCATCATGTTCAGAGCAAACTTGTGTTTTCCAACTCTTTCCAACTCGCTTTAGCTCTTTGTTTGGTCCGTTTCTTTTTACAAGCGGTGCATGCTGCTATTCCCCATCCTATAGCCATGACTAACTGTACTAGCACTAATATATGAGAAATGATGCGGATCCATGGGTGTATGTTGACATTCATTCCCCAATCCCACAGCTTCTCATACCACGGGACTTCCTGTAGCCCTACCTCTATGTCCTTTTCTAATTCCCCAAGATTCCTTTGCAACACTATGTATTGTTTCATCATCTTACTTAAATCCTCTTTCATTTCTTGCAGATCCTCTTGCAGGCGGGGTATTGGGGCCCCTACCGGATCTTCATAATTGACCAACTCGTCCCTTAGACTATCTGGCACAGTTAGTTTTATCTCCTCCTTTGAATGTACATACACCAATCTGGTGTGTCCAATTGTCACAGGGATCTTTGGCGTAAAGCAGAAGTTAGGCATTGTGATTGCACATACAAGGTTACTATATTGGTACTCAGTCTCTGTGGTGGCTATACAATACTCCCCTTCGCCTCTATATCCCGAGCGGGTGTGATGGTGATCAACATGTGATAATTCCAACACACACCCCTCTGTCTTATTATAGCCGCACTCATCGTTAGGGCCTTCTCCTACCAGATGTGGGCATATCGTAAGCGTGCCTTTCCCGTGGCATCCGTTTAGGGAGACTCCTCTCATAGTACCATTCTTTCTGATGGCATAGGTATCAATCGGATAGTATTGGAGGTATGTCTCACCCCTCACTATGCCTATGTTTGTTACCTGGTACTGTGGGTATGGAGTCGTGTCTAGTCCCACCACTGGTATCAGGAGTACCATGCCTATCATTGCTGTCACTTCTGCTTTACATTTTTGTATCACTGGATATACTCTGGTCATCCCTTTGAGGATACAAACACTCAGAGGGCCTGATTTCTGGTCAGGCCATGGAGCTGTGTGCTGTTAATCCAGTCTGGTACCTCGCCTTGCTGTATCTGTGCCAGATTATGTTTTAACTGTCCGGTAATCCATTGGCCATAGGCATGACACACGCCTTGCCCTACCCTGTCTTTTACCTGTTCCTCATCTCTATGGTTTAGTTTGTTGATAACGCTAGCATGGTCCTCTATAACCTTGATTCCCTCGAGTAATTTCCTTATCGTGTGTCCTCCCAACTCTGATCCTTGTCGAACCAAACCAGTTTCCTTCTCTAAAATCTGTTGTATTACCCTTTGTAGTCGTTCCACACTACTCTGGACTCCTTGTATATCTAGGGCATTAATGAATGATGTCCCCGTGTTCATTCCCGTGAGTATGTCGATTCCTAAGCTCCTCTTAATCCTTTGGTGGAATGCAGCATGTCCCCTGAAACTAGTGGCCCCTGTCGCATCAGCAGCTTGGTTAATTACATTCTTTGTCATATATGCATACAATTCTCTAGTTTTAGTAAACCTCTCACAATATCCTGGCCATTGTAACATGGTTAAGTTCATTAGTACCGGTATAATTTCATGTCTCCCGTTACCATACAATTGTTCTCCCTCGGTAAATAATACTAGTCCATTCAGAGGCCCAGGTTTCATAACTGGACATTGTAGCATCCTTGGTTCGCTTGTCTCTTCTTTCTGTGTATTGGGAGCCGTGGATGAGACTCCGAATGTAATTGTTCCATTAAAACATGGTGCTTGCTCATCATGTACTTGTCGTGTAATGTGGGATTTCCCTTCGCTTATTTTGTGTCCCAGCAGTAATCCCACCTTCATGGTGAAGTTTCCCTGTAAATTAAGCAGAAGCCTGGTCGTCACCAGAGGTTAGTTTATCTCCGGTGTTTATTCCATTGTTCCTGTGGGATTTAAGATCCAGATGGGTTATTGCTTTATCGTTTTAATTGGGTCCAATGTTTCCATCTCCCTTTTCCCTCATATCTATACATGCGCACGTATCGCTGGTCATGATAACCTCAAATGGTCCAGTCTATCTAGGTGAGAATCCCGATCTCTCTGGCAATATTTTAACAAATACCTGCTCGCCCACCTTGGGTAGGGGCTCCGAGGCCCCCTGCTTTTGTATATTTTTATCTCTGATGTCTTGTTGTTCTTTAACTTCTTGTTTGAGCTCCTTCAATTGATTATCCAATGTTTGTACGTATTTCCTAATTTTATCTTTTAAGTCCCTCACTACCAGATGCTACTCCTTCCGGCAGACACATTGCTCGTCCAGTCATGAGTTCGTATGGTGTCAGTCCGGTCACCCTGTTTGGGGTGGCTCTCAGCCTCATCAGGATACACGGAGGACATCCACCCATCCCTGTCCGGTTTCGGCTATGGCCTTGCTTACGGCTGTTTTCAGGGTCCTGTTCATTCGCTCTACCATGCCTGAGCTTTGCGGATGATAGAGGATATGGAACTTCTGTCTTACTCCTAGTAACTTACAAGCTTCTTTCATTACCTTTCCCGTAAAATGGGTACCTTGATCTGAATCTATTTGCAACAGGACCCCCCATCGCAGTATCACGTCGTATGCAAATATTCGGGCCACAGTCTGAGCACTACAGTCTCTGGTGGGGAATGCTTCCACCCACCTTGTAAACTGGTCTATGATCACTAGGCAGTATTTCTTCCCTCTGCTGTTAGGTAGGGGTCCAGTAAAGTCTATCTGGGGGTTTTCCCAGGAGAGGATATGTAACCTCCGGAGGAGGACAAATACAGCATGAGGAAGTAGTGAGAGACCTAGTAGAAGTGGTAAAAGGAGCAGAAGCGGTAGCAGTGATAAAAATAAAGGCACACCGCAAGATAGTGAGCGAGCAACAAAAAGGAAATATGCTAGCTGATCAGGCAGCAAGAGCAGCGGCGGACACAGGGGCCTTTGGGTTGTGGCTGGTGGGCCATTCTAACCTTTATGGGCCTACCCGGGTTGTGCTGTCCACAGATGATGCAGCGTCTGCAGTATCTTGCCACATCTTGTCCCATTTCACTCCACCACCAATCTATACTTAGCCTACCTGTCATGCCATTCCGCCCCCCCATGGTCTGGCTCATGGTATATTTTCAACAAATTCTCCTGAATACAGCGAGGGGCTACCACCCTGAGATCCTTTTTCCATATTCCATCTCTACCTTTGGCTGCGCCTCTCTTTGTCCACTGCTCCTGCTCCTCCATTTCGGTCTCCTCTTGGATTCTTTTAATGTTCACTTCCTCTGCTGTTATTCTACCTGCTGCTATTGGTGTAGGCATCTCTGTGTCCAACGCTGCTCTTGCTGCCTGATCAGCTAACATATTTCCTGTTTGTTGCTCGCTCACTATCTTGCGGTGTGCCTTTATTTCAATCACTGCTACCACTTCTCCTTTTACTGCTTCTACTAGGTCTCTCACTACTTCCTCATGCTGTATTTGTCCTCCTCCGGAGGTTACATATCCTCTCCTATTCCATGCTGTCATATAATGCACTACCCCAAACGCATATCCTACTGTCTGTGTATATATTTACTCATTTTCCTTTTGCCAATTTCAATGCTTCTGTGAGAGCCACTAGTTCTGCTACCTGAGCTGAGGTTCCTCCTTCAAGCCCTCCCTTTGCGACTGTTTCTCCGTTCTCGGATACTACTGCCCAACCAGTGTGTGGCTCCCCATTTATATATCGGTGAGATCCATCTACATAAAAGGTGGTTTTGGGATTTTCAAGGGGCAATTCTGATACGGTTCCTCTGACCTCTTCTTCGAATACTAACTGACACTCGTGTGCCTCACCCTCTGATAGCATTCCCTCTGCAGGGTTGACTCTATGTTCCCTTATAATCTGGACTGATCTGTCCTTGGGTATCAATACTGCTTCCCAAGCTGCCCTCCTTCTGTCTGATACAGCCTTCATTTTACCTGTGTTTAGCAGGTCCACCATTGTGTTTTGCATGTGTAATATCAGCTGTCCTGACATAGTGACGGGCTCGCATATCCGCACCGCCCATGCGGCACAGTCAAGGGCTGCCACGCATCTCGCCATTCCTTTAGCCACGGAGGTTTGTTGGGTGGAGTAATAGGCAATTGGCCTCATATCTCCCCCGTACTCTTGGGTGACTACAGCGTTCTAGAAGTTCCCGTCTATACTATAGTAAATATGTAATGGTTTGACTATATTTGGCAATCCTAGTGTGGGTTCGGACGTCAGGGCTGCTTTTAATTTTGCATAAGGCTCGTCCTGCTCTGATTCCCATTCTATCTTATCAGTGGCGGGTCTCCCCCCTTTAACTAACCCTTGAATTGGCTCTGCTTTCCCTGCAAAGTCTGATATAAAATTCCTGCAGTAGTTAAATAGTCCCAACACTTTCCTTACTCCCCGGACGGTCACTGGCCTTGGCATGTCTTTTATGGCTGCCTTTCGTTCCTGCGGGAGTGCCTTATACCCCTGGCTAATTTCGTGCCCTGGATACTTTACTTTAGACAGTCCAACCTGTGCCTTTTTGGGGTTCAATTTAAAGCCAGCTTTCTTAAGTGTCTGGAGGGTGGCTAGTAATGCTCCCATGTGTCCTTTGGCGTCCTCTGATGCAATCATTATGTCATTGACATATTGGAGTAGGGCGCTCTGGTACTTTGATAGGTCTAACTCGTCTAAGGCTTGACGCAGTACACGGTGGAATGTATTTGGACTATTGTGGAAACCCTGCGGGACCCTGGTCCATGTATACTGTCTATCCCCGACAGTGAAGGCGCATTTCCCTTTGTGATTCCTCTGCCAATGGAATGGACCAGAACCCGTTCGCTATATCCAAGACTGTAAATATCTTAAAGTCTGGTTTCAGACCATTAAATATCTTATTCAATGCGGTCTACACAAATTTACACCAACCAGAATTTCACCGTGGCCACAATAAAAGTCTGGTTTTAATAGGTTAATTAACCTCAATAACTCCAATTCAATCCAAATCAATTTTTTAAACATTCAAATTCATTTTCTTCCAGGCACATTGGCACTGTGACTTCAAGGCTGAAGCTTATCTTTTGTAAAACAATTAACAAACTTAAAACAACACACGCTTGTCCATCATTCAAGACAAGTCTTCAAAGGGTTAAACATTCTGTACAAAAAAGTGGGTGGAGCTAAAACAAACACAACAAACATTTTCTTTCAAAGACAGAAAACTTCCACACTTTTAACACACACTTTCACACAAACTGAGATTCCAGCATTCCTTTTAAGATTCCTTTCACTCAGCAAATCCTGGATTTTACTTGTTTTGGACAGAAACTGATATCATCTGTGTCGATAAAACTTTAATTTTTTCCTTATTCCCTTTCTTAAATTACTGGTACTCTGGTACAATTTTGGCCCCGTTTTTGGTCCAAATTCAAGTACGTCTACTCAACTCATAATATACACGAGCCACTAAATGATGGCCTTTTCATCCTTTAATTTTGTTTCTTTAGCCCACCATTCTCTTTGTTTACTGGTGGGTCGTTCGGTTGCCAATCATTTTTAACCATTTTGTCAATTAATCTTTTATTTTTGTCCGCTAAATAGCGTGTCAGAGACCCCACCGGTCCCCACTCGAGTTTTTCACTTCCCATGGTTAATTGTTGTCAGCGGTACCTCTCTTACTTACTCTCGCAGAGTGAGACCGTACTTGCAACAATTTTGTTCTGGTGATTTGTTGTCAGAGGTATAAGAACATAAGAAATAGGAGCAGGAGTAGGCCAATCGGCCCCTCGAGCCTGCTCCGCCATTCAATAAGATCATGGCTGATCTGATCCTCACCTCAAATCTAAAGAACACAAGAAGTAGGAGCAGGACCCGGCCACTCAGCCCCTGGGCCCGCTCCGCCACCCACAGGGCCTTGACTGATCCGAACTCAGCCTCATGTCCAATTTCCTGCCCGCTCCCCGTAACCCCTAATTCCCTTTACTTCTAGGAAACTGTCTATTTCTGTTTTAAATTTATTTAATGATGTAGCTTCGACAGCTTCCTGGGGCAGCAAATTCCACAGACCTACTACCCTCTGAGTGAAGAAGTTTCTCCTCATCTCAGTTTTGAAAGAGCAGCCCCTTATTCTAAGATTATGCCCCCTAGTTCTAGTTTCACCCATCCTTGGGAACATCCTTACCGCATCCACCCGATCAAGCCCCTTCACAATCTTATATGTTTCAATAAGATCGCCTCTCATTCTTCTGAACTCCAATGAGTAGAGTCCCAATCTACTCAACCTCTCCTCATATGTCCACCCCCTCATCCCCGGGATTAACCGAGTGAACCTTCTTTGTACTGCCTCGAGAGCAAGTATGTCTTTTGTGTGCTTAAACTTTCTGCACGATTTGCAACTGAGTTGTCAGAGGTATGCTTTAGACTTTTACTCCAAAGTTAACGCACTAGTTGCAACTCATACCACGCCCATACTTCCGCGCATTTCACCCTAACCCCAAGACCGCTTGACTTATCGATTCAAACCTTTTAGTTCTTTGATTCCAAAGGGGGCAGTGGACACGAGACAGTGTTGCCTTGCCCTAACTGTACGTGGTATTTAAAAGTACTCACGTTTTTGGCTCAGCTTCACTCGCCCGTGCCTCCCGTCCGTGTGGATCCTGTTCGTGACGCCAATTGTTGTGGAATATTTTAAACCAACACTCGACACAAGGTTTTAGATCAATAGTCAAGTTGTCTTTATTACACCAGTGGGGAGACAGTCTGCTATGTCTTAGCCAGACTTCTCCAAATTGTTACAACAAACACTGCATTTTTATACATTACATAGAAACATAGAAAATAGGTACAGGAGTAGACCATTCGGTCCTTCGAGCCTGCACCGCCATTCAATGCGTTCATGGCTGAACATGCTACCTCAGTACCCCATTCCTGCTTTCTCGCCATACCCCTTGATCCCCCTAGTTGTGAGTGTTATATCTAACTCTACAATACACATGGCCATCTCATGCACAATTCATTCCTGCCACCTGATTGGATCTTGGCCCGCATGCACCTTCACGGATTGGTTACGAATCTTAATATAAACATGTATAAGCTGCCTCTTCAATCAATCACTCAAACTGCTGAATACTAATTAAAAGATACCTTGGAATGTAACCGAGGTAATAAATTTCTTGTGGGCAGTTGAAATGCTGGAAATGCTGGACATCCTGTCTCCATTTAATTGTTTTATATCTCTCCAAAGGTCAGCTATCTTTGACCGCATCTTTATGGATGTGGTCTTTCATGTTAGTCCCTGTCTTCCTTACACCATTCAGTGAAACTGCCGGCGATGTCAGTTAAACTCTTTCCCCACTGCACCAACTAAAACCACGCAAGCGTAGGCACTTGGGTGGTTTAGCCAATGTTCATGTGAAGTTTCTGGTTATGTGCTGTCAAACATTGAAATCTTTATTTTCACCACTTTGTCTTCTTGGACAGATTTGTGTGCACCTTTGAAAGTGTCTTAGTGAGTTCCAGTGAATGGTGAGACATAACATCCCCCCCCACCCCAATGGTGATGAGTGTGAAAGGAATGGCTTGGACATTAAAGGGATGCTTTATGGTGCTGGTGTGGAATAGAATCATAGAAACATAGAAGATAGGAGCAGGAGTAGGCCATTCGGCCCCTCGAGCCTGCTCCGCCATTTAATGAGATCATGGCTGATCATCCAAATTCAGTACCCTGTCCCTGCTTTCTCCTCACATCCCTTGATCCCTTTAGCCTTAAGAAATATATCTAACTCCTTCTTGAATATATTTAATGAATTGGCCTCAACTGCCTTCTGCGGTAGAGAATTCCACAGGTTCACTACTCTCTGGGTGAAGAAATTCCTCCTCATCTCAGTCCTAAATGGCTTACCCCTTATCCTTAGACTGTGTCCACTGGTTCTGGACTCCCCCGCCATCGGGAACATTCTTCCTGCATCTAGTCTGTCTCGTCCTGTTAGAATTTTTTAAGTTTCAATGAGATCCCCTCTCATTCTTCTAAACTCTAGCGAATATAAGCCTAATCGACCCAATCTCTCTTCATACGGCATTCCTGCCATCCCAGGTATCAGTCTGGTAAATCTTTGCTGCCCTCCCTCTGTGGCAAGAACATCCTTCCTCAGATAAGGCGAACAAAACTGCACACAATACTCAAGGTGTGGTCTCGGCAAGGCCTTGTACAACTGCAGCAAGACATCCTTGCTCCTGTACTCGAATCCTCTCGCTATGAAGGCCAACATACCATTTGCCTTCTTAACCGCCTGCTGCACCTGCATGCTTACCTTCAGCGACTGGTGCACAAGGACACCCAGGTCTTGTTGCACTTCCCCTTCTCCTAATCTATTTCCGTTCAGATAATAATCTGTCTTCCTGTTTTTGCCACCAAAGTGGATAACCTCGCATTTATCCACATTATACTGCATCTGCCATGCATCTACTCAATCCCCCAACCTGTCCAAATCATACTGGAGTTTCTCTGCATCCTCCTCACAGCACACACGCCCACCCAGTTTTGTGTTGTCTGCAAACTTGGAGATATTACATCTAGTTCCCTCGTCTAGATCATTAATATATATTGTGAATAACTGGGGTCCTAGCACTGATCCCTGCGGTACCCCACTAGTCACTGCCTGCCACTCAGAAAAAGACCCGTTTATTCCAACTCTTTGCTTCCTGTCTGCCAACCAGTTCTCTATCCAAGTCAGTACCTTACCCCCAATCTCATGTGCTTTAACTTTGCATGCTAATCTCTTATGCGGGACCTTATCGAAAGCCTTCTGAAAGTCCAAATACACCACATCCACTGGTTCTCCCTTATCTATTCTACCAGTTACATCCTCAAAAAATTCCAGTAGATTAGTCAAGCATGATTTACCTTTTGTAAATCCATGTTGACTTTGTCCGATCCTGTCACTGTTTTCCAAGTGCTCTGCTATTACATCTTTTATAATGGACTCTAGCATTTTCCCCACTACCGATGTCAGGCTTACCGGTCTATAATTCCCCATTTTCTCTCTAGCACCTTTTTTAAATAGTGGGGTTATATTAGCTACCCTCCAATCCATGGGAACTGTTCCAGAGTCTATAGAATTTTGGAAGATGACCAGCAATGCATCTACTATTTCTAGGGCCACTTCCTTAAGTACCCTAGGATGTAGATTATCAGGCCCTGGGGATTTATCGGCCTTCAATCCCGTCAATTTCCCTAACACCACTTCCCTACAAATACTGATTTCATTCAGTTCCTCCCTCTCATTAGACCCTATGTTCCCCGACATCTCTGGGAGGTTATTTGTGTCCTCCTTTGTGAAGTCAGAACCAAAGTATGTATTTAATTGGTCTGCCATTTCGTTGTTCCCCATTATAAATTCCCCTGATTCTGACTGCAAGGGACCTACGCTTGACTTCACCAATCTTTTTCTCTTCACATATCGATAGAAGCTTTAACAGTTTTTATGTTCCCTGCAAGCTTACTACCATACTCTATTTCCCCCCTCTTAATTAATCCCTTTGTCCTCCTTTGCTGAATCCTAAACTGCTCCCAATCCTCAGGTTTGCTGCTTTTTCTGGCCAATTTATATGTCCTCTCCTTGGATCTTATGCTATCCCTAATTTCCCTTGTTAGCCACGGTTGAGTCACTTTTTTTGTTTTATTTTTATGCCAAACAGGGATGAACAAATTCTGTAGTTCATCCATGCGATCTTTAAATGTTTGCCATTGCCTATCCACCATCAACCCTTTAAGTAACATTCCCCAATCCATCCTAGCCAACTCACGCCTCATACCATCATAGTTTCCTTTATTTAAATTCAGGACCCTAGTCTCTGAGTCAACTACTTCACTCTCCATCTTAATGAAGAATTCTACCATATTATGATCGCTCCTCCCCAAGGGGCCTCGCACAACAAGATTGCTAATTAATCCTTTCTCATTACATAATACCCAGTCTAAGATGGCCTGATCTCTAGTTGGGTCCTCGACATATTGGTCCAGGAAACCATCCCGTATACACTCTAGGAATTCCTCCTCCACAGTATTGTTACTAATTTGGTTAGCCCAATCTATATGTAGATTAAAGTCACCGATGATAACTGCTGTGCCCTTATTGCACGCATCTCTAATTTCCCATTTAATGCCATCCCCAACCTCAGCATTACTGTTTGGGGGTCTGTATACAACTCCCACTAACGTTTTCTGCCCCTTGGTATTTCTGAGCTCTACCCATACAGATTCCACATCATCAGAGCTAATATCCTTCCTTACTATTGTGTTAATCTCCTCTTTAACCAGCAATGCTACCCCACCTCCTTTTCCTTTTTGCCTGTCCTTGCTGAATATTGAATACCCCTGGATGTTGAATTCCCAGCCTTGGTCACCCTGGAGCCATGTCTCCATAATCCCAATTATATCATAACCATTTACATCTAATGGTGTCAACCCAGTGCATCATGTGGCAGCCAGGGTGTACAGTGTCAAGTGAAGCTAATCTGGACATGGTGAAGCCATCCCTGGTGTCCCGGGCAGCAATGTGCACTGGTGATGATGCCCTGTGTCCAGTGCAGCATCAGTTGATTGCGGAGAAGGTCGGTGTTGCTGCTGGTGCTGCTGCTGTTGGGACTGATCGTGGTGGGATCCTGAGGACCAAGGTGAGATTTTTTTCAAGGGCACCGATGCTGATGGAATGGATGGCAGGTGAGGTTCAGATGACAGAAGCGATCTGTCAATGGTGAGAGAGGTTGTTCCAAGGAGGTGACACTGGATAGAGAGATTACTCCAAACACTTCAAAAGTGCATAAAGCTCAAAAGTGGGTTCCAAATACTGAAGGCTGAAGCTTCTGACACTGGAAAGTGAGCAGCTGTGAAATGGCAGGTTTTAAACGACTTTTGCAGCTGTCACCTATTGAAAGAAATGGAGAGTTGTTCAGAACCCGACCTATTTACCTGGCGTGATTCCCCGAGTGACGGGAACCTCGTGGAAAACTTGGGAAAATACTTTGTGCCTGCTAAAGAACCTGCTGGAGAACCTTTTAGCAGAGCGAGAGCGCCAAAGAGCAGAGCGAGAGCGCCAAATCCCGGGAGAGTTCAAAAGCAGCGGGAGCAGAGCGAGGGCACCAAAACCTGGGAGAGTTCAAAAGCAGCGAGAGCGCCAAAACCCGGGAGAGTTCAAAAGCAGCGGGAGCAGAGCGAGAGCGCCAAAACCCGGGAGAGTTCAAAAGCAGCGGGAGCAGAGCGAGAGCGCCAAAACCCGGGAGAGTTCAAAAGCAGCGGGAGCAGAGCGAGAGCGCCAAAACCCGGGAGAGTTCAAAAGCAGCGGGAGCAGAGCGAGAGCGCCAAAACCCGGGAGAGTTCAAAAGCAGCGGGAGCAGAGCGAGAGCGTCAAAACCCGGGAGAGTTCAAAAGCAGCGGGAGACGCTGAGATACAAAGTGTGTAAAGAAGTAAAAAGTAATCAAAGTATGATATCACCAGAAAGCAGGTAAGTGATTGGATGGTGAATATTTCTCTATTTCTCGCTTTTTTTCCAAACTTGAGCGTCTAAATTTAAGTGCCTTGGTGTAGATTAAAAGATATGTGTTCCAAATTTTAAAACTAATTAATTAATTGAGATGGGAGACCAGGCAATGTGTTGTTGTTGTTGCATGTGGGAGCTCGTGGACACCATTGAGGTCCAAGGCGACCACATCTGCAGCAAATGTTGGCGGCTCGAGGAACTTCGGCTCAGAGTTGATGAGCTGGAGTCCGAGCTTCAGACACTGTGACACATTAGGGAGGGGGAGCGTTACCTGGACACTATATTCCAGGAGGCAGTCACACCCACTAGAATAATTACTTCCAATTTGGCCCATGGTCAGAGACAGGAGGGTGTGACTACAAGCGAGGCAGGTATTGGGATCCAGGAGGGAGTGGTGGAGGAGCCTCAGCCCTTGGCCTTGCCCAACAGGTACGAGATTCTTGCTCCCTGTGTGGTCGAGGCCAGGGACTGCAGGGAGGATGAGCAAACTGACCACAGCACCGTGGTACAGGGAGCCATTCAAGTGGGGGGAGTAAAAAGAAATGTTGTAGTGATTGGGGACAGTATAGTGAGGGGGATAGATACTGTTTTCTGCAGCTGAGAGCGTGAGTCCCAAAGGCTGTGTTGTCTGCCCGGTGCTGGGGTTAAGGACATCTCCTCTGGGCTGGAGAGAAACTTGGAGTGGGAGGGGGAAGATCCAGTTGTCATGGTCCACGTAGGTACCAATGACATAGGTAAGACAAAGAAAGAGGTTCTGCTGAGGGAGTATGAGCAGCTAGGGGCTAAATTAAAAAGCAGAACCACAAAGGTAATAATCTCTGGATTACTACCTGAGCCACGAGCGAATTTGCATAGGGTAAATAAGATCAGAGGAATGAACGAGTGGCTCAAAGACTGGTGTGGGAGAAATGGGTTTCGATTTGTGGGGCACTGGCACCAGTACTGGGATAAGAGGGAGCTGTTCCGTTTGGACGGGCTTCACTTGAACCATGCTGGGGCTAGAGTCCTGGCAAATCGAATAACTAGGGCTGTAGAGAGGGCTTTAAACTAAATAGTGGGGGGGAGGATCCAGGTGAGCGGGAAAATAAAAAGTCAATGAGAAATGAGAAAGCAATGGAGCAGGCTAGAGATGGGGGAAATAATAACCAGAGTGTGACAGGAAGGGACAGAATGTTTAAAAATAAGATTGTAACAGAAAAAAAGGCCAAAACAAGGAAAAATGGTAAAAAGACAAAGTTAAAAGCTCTATATCTGAATGCACGCAGCATTCGTAACAAGATAGATGAGTTGACGGCACAAATAGATACAAATGGGTATGATCTGATCGCCATTACAGAGACGTGGTTGCAAGACGACCAGGGCTGGGAACTGAATATTCCAGGGTATATGATAATTCGGAAGGATAGAAAGAAAGGAAAGGGAGGTGGGGTGGCTTTGTTGGTAAAAGATGGGATCAGTGCAGTGGTGAGAAGTGATATTGGCTCAGAAGATCAAGATGTAGAATTGGTTTGGGTGGAGATAAAAAATAATAAGGGAAAAAAGTCTCTGGTGGGCGTAGTCTACAGGCCCACGTACAGTAGCAATGCTGTTGGACAGGGTATAAATCAACAAATAATGGAGGCCTGTAAAAAAGGTACGGTAATAATCATGGGTGATTTTAATCTCCATATTGATTGGACAAATCAAATCGGCCATGGTAGCCTGGAGGAGGAGTTGATAGAGTGCATCCGGGATGTTTTCCTAGAACAGTATGTAATGGAACCAACCAGGGAGCAGGCTATCTTGGATCTGGTACTATAGAAGCATGGAAACAAAGAAGATAGGAGCAGGAGTAGGCCATTCAGCCCCTCGAGCCTGCTCCGCCATTCAATGAGATCATGGCTGATCATCCAAATTCAGTACCCTGTCCCTGCCTTCTCCCCATATCCCTTGATCCCTTTAGCTTTAAGGGATGTAATGAGACAGAATTAATAAATGATCTCATAGTAATGGATCCTCTAGGAAAGAGTGATCATAGCATGGTTGAATTTCAAATTCAGTTGGAGGGTGAGAAAGTTGTATCCCAAACCAGTGTTCTGATCTTAAACAAAGGCAATGATAATGGCATGAGGGCAGAACTGGCTAAAGTGGACTGGAAAAACAAATTAAAGAGTAAGAAAGTTGAAATGTGGACATTTAAGGAGATATTTCATAACTCTCAACAAAAATATATTCCAGTGAGAAAGAAAGATTTTAAGAGAAGGGAGCACCATCCATGGCTAACTAAGGAAGTAAAGGATGGTATCAAATTGAAAACGAAGACATACAATGTTGCCAAGATTGGTGGGAGACCAGAGGATTGGGAAATTTTAAAAACCAGCAAAGGATGACTAAAAAAATAATAAAGAGAGAGAAGATGAATTATGAGAGTAAGCGGGCAAGAAACATTAAAACAGATAGTAAGAGCTTCTACAGGTATATAAAAAGGAAGAGGGTAGCTAAAGTAAACGTTGATCCCTTAGAGGATGAGACTGGGGAATCAATAATGGGGAACGGGGAAATAGCAGAGACTCTGAACAAATATTTTGCATCTGTCTTCACTGTAGAAGACACTAACAACATCCCAATAATGGATAATCAAGGGACCACAGGGAGTGGGGAACTAAAGACAATCACTATCACTGAGGAAAAAGTACTTGGTAAAATAATGGGACTAAAAGACGACAAGTCCCCTGGACCAGATGGCCTGCAGCCCAGGGTCTTAAAAGAAGTGGCGGCAGAGATAGTGGATGCATTGGTTGCAATACACCAAAATTCCCTGGACTCTGGAGAAGTCCCAGCGGATTGGAAAACCGCTAATGTAACACCCCTACTTAAGAAAGGAGGGAGACAGAAAGCAGGAAACTTTAGACCAGTTAGCCTAACATCTGTCGTTGGGAAAATGCTGGAGTCCTTCATTAAGGAAGCAGTAGCAGGGCATTTAGAATAACATACCGCAGTCAAACAGAGTCAGCATGGTTTTAGGAAAGGGAAATCATGTTTAACAAATTTGCTGGAGTTCTTTGAGGATGTAATAAGCAGGGTGGACAAGGGTGAGCCAGTGAATGTGGTGTATTTGGATTTCCAGAAGGCATTCAATAAGGTGCCACATAAAAGGTTACTGCATAAGATAAGAGCTCACGGAGTTGGGGGTAATATATTAGCATGGATAGAGAATTGGCTAACTAACAGAAAGCAGAGAGTCGGGATAAATGGGTCATTTTCTGGTTGGCAAACGGTAACTAGTGGGGTGCCACAAGGATCGGTGCTGGGGCCTCAACTATTTACAATCTACATTAATGACTTGGATGAAGAGATCGAGTGTAATGTAGCCAAGTTTGCGGATGATACAAAGATGGGTGGGAAAGCAAGTTGTGCAGAGGACTCAAAGAATCTGCAAAGGGATATAGACAGGCTAGGTGAGTGGGCAAACATTTGGCAGATGGAGTATAATGTGGGAAAGTGCGAGGTTATCCACTTTGGCAGGAAAAATAAAAAAGCAAACTCTTATTTAAATGGAGAGAGATTACAAAATGCTACAGTTCTGAGGGACCTGGGGGTCCTTGTGCATGAAACACATAAAGTTTGCATGCAGTTACAGCAAGTAATCAAAAAGGCAAATGGAATGTTGGCCTTTATTTCAAGGGGGTTGGAGTATAAAAACAGGGAAGTCCTGCTACAACTGTATCAGGTATTGGTGAGACCACACCTTGAGTACTGCGTACAGTTTTGGTCTCCTTATTTAAGGAAGGATATACTTGCATTGGAGGCAGTTCAGAGATGATTCACTAGGTTAATTCCAGAGATGAGGGGGTTGACTTATGAGGAAAGGTTGAGCAGGCTGGGCCTATACTCATTGGAATTTAAAAGAATGAGAGGTGATCTTATCGAAACATATAAGATACTGAGGGGGCTCGACAGGGTAGATGCAGAGAGGATGTTTCCCCTCATGGGGAAATCTAGAACTCGGGGGCACAGTCTCAGAATAAAGGGTCGCCCTTTTAGAACTGAGATGAGGAACTCCTTCTCTCAGAGGGTCATAAATTTGTGGAATTCTCTGCCCCAGAGAGCTGTGGAGGCTGGGTCATTAAATACATTTAAAGTGCAGATGGACAAATTTTTGCAAGATAAGGGAGTGAAGGGTTATGGGGAGCGGGCAGGGAAGTGGCTTTGAGCCCCAGATCAGCCATGATCTTATTGAATGGCGGAGCAGGCTCGAAGGGCCAAGTGGCCTATTCCTGCTCCTATTTCTTATGTTCTTTTGAGTCTATGCTTACTTGTTGCTATGATAAACAGTAGTGTTCAATTTGTCAGCAGTACACACGCCACCAGATCTGTGTCAGCCCAGACATAACCTCTTCTACGCTTAACCAGACGATTGAATAAAAGGGCTGACAGATTGGAGCTGGCTACGTTACTTAAGAAGTAATGAAGGATATGATGGATTTGGGAGGCGACAACACGTTCAAGGACTTTGGAGAGGAAAGGGAGGTTGGAGATGGGGTGGTCGTTTGGAAGGAGAGGGGTCAAGGGTCTGTACTTTGAGGAGAGGGGTGATGACGGCAGAATTGAAGGAGCGGGGTGACATTCATGGGAAATGACTTATGACATAATACTGGGCGGCCTGCTGGTGGCGCTGTCCAGGGAGAGTATAAATACTCGGGCATGGGCCCAGCTTGCTCAGGACATTCTTTAACAGGAACTAATGAAGGACACAACTAGATCTCCATGTTGTAAAACAGTTAATTAAAGCTTTGTTTAATGCTTAGACCAAGTGCCTAGTAGTTTTCTTACGTCACGGGGTATAGAACCTGAGGAGAGAGAACCGTCAACAATATCAGCTAACATGGGAGCCAGGAAGGGAAGTAGGGAAGTTGGGTGGTCAGCAGTTTAGCGATTGAACTCTGTCCTACAATTTAACAGCAGTTAGACGCAGAAGCATGAGTGTTACATACCGTTAAATCCAGGACGTACTTTTTGCTTATCTTCCTACCCAACAATTACACTCAGGAAGCCCATTACCGTTCACCCAGACTATCAGATATAAGGATTTATAATTAACCAGCTTACTCTGTATTCTGGAACTAAATTGAAGAGCTCTTTCAAAGAGCTGGCACAGGCATGATGGGCCGAATGGCCTCCTCCTGTGCTATAAGATTCTATAGCTGATTGAAATAACATATTTATTGTGAATGTTACTGTGTTATTCCCTCTGACGAGTGGGTCAATAACCAGAGGTCATAGATTCAAAATCATTGGAAAAGATCTAGAGGGGAGATGAGGAGAAATGTTTTCACTGGGAGAGTTGTCGGGATCGGGAACGCTTGACCTGAAAAGGTGGTGGAAGACAATTCCATAAATCATTTTAAAAGGGAGTCGGGCGGGTACTTCAGGGTCTTACAGGGTCACGGACAGAAAGCGGGGGTGTGGGACGAGAAACGACTGCTCTTCCTGCACTTTCGGTGTCCAGGGCGAACACATGTGCAGGAAGTGTCTCCAGCTGCAGCGACTCGAAATCCACGTTTCGGAGCTGGAGCTGCGGCTGGAGTCACTGTGGAGCATCCGTGAGGCTGAGATCTTCGTGAATAGCACGTTTAACGAGGTGGTCACACCGCAGGTAAAGAGTGCACAGGCAGACAGGAAATGGGTGACCGCCAGACAGAGTAAAAGAACTGGGAAGGTAGTGCAGGAGTCCCCTGGGTCCATCTCCCTCTCCGACAGATTTTCCATTTTGGATACTGCTGGGGGAGATGGTTTCTCAGGGGAATGCAGCAAGAGCCAAGTCCATGGCACTACGAGTGGCTCAGCTGCACAGGAGGGGAGGAAAAAGAGTGGGAGAGCAATAGTGATAGGGGATTCTATCGTAAGGGGAACGGATAGACGTTTCTGTGGCCGCAGACGTGACTCCAGGATGGTATGTTGCCTCCCTGGTGCCAGGGTCAAGGATGTCACTGAACGGCTGCAGGGCATTCTGAAGGGGGAGGGCGAACAGTCAGAGGTCGTGATTCACATTGGTACCATCGACATGGGTAGAAAGAGGGATGAGGTCCTGCAACAAGAATTTAGGGAGCCAGGTAGCAGATTAAAAAGCAGGACCTCAAAGGTTGTAATCTCTGGATTACTCCCGGTGCCACGTGCTAGTGAGTATAGGAATAGGAGGATAGAGCAGATGAATGCGTGGCTAAAGAGTTGGTACAGGAGGGAGGGCTTTAGTTTCCTGGATCACTGGGTCTGCTTCTGGGGAAGGTGGGACCTGTACAAGTCGGACGGGTTGCACCTGAACCGGAACGGGACCAACATCCTTGCGGGGAGGTTTGCTAGTACTGTTGGGGGGGGTTTAAACTAACTTGGCAGGGGGATGGGATACGGATTTGAGCTATAGTAGGGGGTGAGGCACAGCCAAATATAGAGGAAAAAACAAGTCAGCCTGGAAGGCATAGCAAATATGTAACGGCACAACGGAGTATGGCAAGGCTGGATGGCATTTATTTTAATGCAAGGAGTCTTGCGAGTAAGGCAGATGAATTGAAGGTGTTAATGAACACATGGGAGTATGACGATAGCAAAATACTGCGGATGCTGGAAATCCGAAATAACAACAGAAAACGCTGGAAAAACTCAGCAGGCGAGGCAACATCCGTGGAGAGAGAAACAGAGTTAACGTTTCAGGTCGATGACCTTTCATCAGAACTGGAAAAAAGCAGGAAATGGAACAGATTTTGAAGCAAGTGTAGGAGCTGGGAAAGGGGGGAGGGGATGAAAGAACAAAAGGGAAGGTCTGTGATAGGATGGAAGGCAGAAGAGGTTAAGAGGCATTAAGAGATATTCAAGACAAAAAGAGATGGTAATGGGACAGGTTAAGAAACAAAGGATGGCTCTAGATGAAGTGTAAATTGCGCTGGCAGAATGAAAGACAGCTGCCATGTGGGAGAGAACAGAAGGCACAAACAAAAAGTGCGGATGAAAAATATATATATGACAGGGGCCGAGGTTACGATCTGAAATTGTTGAACTCTATGTTGAGTCCAGAAGGCTGTAAAGTGCCTAATCGAAAGATGAGGTGCTGTTCCTCGAGCGTACGCTGAGCTTCAGTGGAACAATGCAGGAGGCAGAGGACGGTGAGGTCTGAGTGGGAGTGGGAGTGGAGCGGAGAATTAAAGTGACAGGTGACCGGAAGCTCGGGGTCCCCCTTACGGACTGAACGGAGGCGTTCCGCAAAGCGGTCACCCAATCTGCGTTTGGTCTCCCAATGTAGAGGAGACCACATCGTGAGCAGCAAATACAGTATACTAAATTGCAAGAAGTACAAGTAAATCGCTGTTTCACCTGGAAGGGGTATTTGGGGCCCTGGACAGTGGGAAGGGGGGAGGTATAAGGGCATGTGTTGCATCTCCTGCGCTTGCACGGGAAGGTGCCAGGCGAAGGGGAAGGGGTGTTGGGGGTGATAGAGGAGTGGACCAGGGTGTCGCGGAGGGAGTGGTCCCTTCGGAATGCTGAAAGGGGAGGTGAGGGGAAGATGTGATGGTGGTGGGATCACACTGGAGGTGGCGGAAGATGATCCGTTGAATGTGGAGGCTGGTGGGGTGAAAGGTGAGGACAAGGGGAACTCCATCGTGGTTCTGGGAGGGAGGGGCAGGGGTGAGGGCAGAAGTGCGGGAGATAGAACGGACACGGTCAAGGGCCGTGTCAACCACAGTAGAGGGGAATCCTCGGTTGAGGAAAAAGGAAGACATGTCGGAAGCACTGGTATGGAAGGTGGCATCGTCAGAGCAGATGCGGCGGAGTCGGAGAAACTGGAAGAATGGAATAGAGTCCTTACAGGAGGCGGGGTGGGAGGAAGTGTAGTCCAGGTAGCTGTGGGAGTCAGTGGGCTTGTAGTGAATGCGATAGCAAAATACTGCGGATGCTGGAAATCCGAAATAACAACAGAAAACGCTGGAAAAACTCAGCAGGCGAGGCAACATCCGTGGAGAGAGAAACAGAGTTAACGTTTCAGGTCGAAACCCTTCATCGGAACTGAGAGAGCAAGAAATAAACAGATAAAAATGCAAGGGGAGGCTGGGGGGAGGAATAAAAGAACAAAAGGGATGGTCTTTAGTGAGTAGAGACATTGAGAGATGCTCAAGGCAAGACGAGATGGTAATGGGACAGGTTGAGAAACAAAAGGTAAGGTGTGAAATGCTGGCAGAATCAGAGACAGCTGCCGTGGGGGGAGAGAGAGAAAAAAAGGAAAAAGGCACGGACCAAAAGAGTGGATAAAATGTGTACATATGTGGTAGGGGCCGGGGTTATGATCTGAAATTGTTGAACTCGATATTGAGTCCGGAAGGCTGTAAAGTGCCTAAACGGAAGATGAGGTGCTGTTCCTGGAGCTTACGCTGCGCTTCCGTGGAACAATGCAAGAGGCCGAGGACGGTGAGGTCTGAGTGAGCGTGGAGGGGTGAATTAAAATGACAAGCGACCGGAAGCTCGGGGTCACCCTTCCGGACTGAACGGAGGTGTTCCGCAAAGCGGTCACCCAATCTGCGTTTGGTCTCCCCAATGTAGAGGAGACCACATCGTGAGCAGCGAATACAGTATACTAAATTGCAAGAAGTACAAGTAAATCGCTGTTTCACCTGGAAGGGGTGTTTGGGGCCCTGGACAGTGGGAAGGGGGGATGTATAAGGGCAGGTGTTGCATCTCCTGCGCTTGCACGGGAAGGTGCTGGGTGAAGGGGAAGGGGTGCTGGGGGTGATAGAGGAGTGGACTAGGGTGTCTCGGAGGGAGCGGTCCCTACGGAATGCTGAAAGGGGAGGTGAGGGGAAGATACGTTTGGTGGTGGGATCACGTTGGAGGTGGCGGAAATGGCGGAGGATGATCCGTTGAATGTGGAGGCTGGTGGGGTGAAAGGTGAGGACAAGGGGAACTCTATCGTGGTTCCGGGAGGGAGGGGCCGGGGTGAGGGCAGAAGTGCGGGAGATGGAACGGACACGGTCGAGGGGAGTATGATATTGTTGCTATCACAGAGACATGGTTGAGGGAGGGGCAGGACTGGCAGCTCAATATTCCGGGGTATAGAATCTTCAGGCGAGACAGAGGGGGGTGTAAAAGAGGAGGGGGTGTCGCAATATTAATCAAGGAGTCAATTACTGCTGTAAGGAGGGATGATATCTTAGCAGGTTCCTCTAATGAGGCCATATGGGTAGAACTTAAAAACAAAAAGGGGGCAAGCACTTTGCTGGGAGTGTACTATAGGCCCCCAAATAGTCAGGGGGAGATAGAGGAACAGATATGTAGGCAAATCTTAGAGAAGTGTAGAAATAATAGGGTAATAATAGTAGGGGATTTCAACTTCCCCAATATTAACTGGGATAGTCAGAGTGTGAAAGGCTTAGAGGGTGCGGAATTCTTAAAGTGCATCCAGGAGAGCTTTTTGAGCCAGCATGTAGAAAGTCCTACAAGAGAGGGGGCGGTACTGGACCTAATTCTAGGGAATATAGCCGGGCAAGTGGTCGATGTGTCAGTAGGAGAGCATTTTGGTGACAGTGACCATAATTCGGTGAGATTTAAGGTAGTCATGGAAAAGGACAAAGATGGACCGGAAATAAAGGTTCTAAATTGGGGGAAGGCCGATTTTAATATGATAAGGCAGGATCTGGCCAAAGTGGACTGGGATCATCTACTTGTAGGAAAATCCACATCAGAGCAATGGGAGTCTTTCAGAAAGGAAATAGAGAGAGTACAACGCCAACATATTCCCGTAAAGGTCAAGGGTGGGACCAACAAACCCAGGGAACCCTGGATGTCAAGGAATATACAAGAATGGATTCGGAAAAAAAGGGAAGCTTTTGGCAGATACGAAGGACTAAAAACAGTGGAAGCCCTAAAGGAGTATAGAAAGTGCAGGGGGGTACTTAAAAAAGAAATTAGGAGAGCGAAGAGGGGTCATGAAAAAACACTGGCGGGCAAAATAAAGGAAAATCCCAAGGTGTTTTACAAGTATATTAAGGGCAAGAGGATAACCAGGGAAAGAGTAGGGCCCATTAGGGACCAAAGTGGCAATCTGTGTGTAGAGCCGGAAGATGTAGGTGAGGTTTTAAATGAATATTTTGCATCTGTGTTCACTATGGAGAAAGGTGATGTAGGCATAGAAATCAGGCAGGGGGATTGTGATATACTTGAACAAGTTAGTATTGAGAGGGAGGAGGTACTAGCGGTTTTAGCAAGCTTAAAAGTGGATAAATCCCCAGGCCCTGACGGGATGTATCCCAGGCTGCTGTGTGAGGCAAGGGAGGAGATTGCAGGGGCTCTGACACAAATTTTCAGAACCTCTCTGGCCACAGGGGAGGTGCCAGAGGTCTGGAGAACAGCTAACGTAGTACTATTGTTCAAGAAGGGTAGTAGGGATAAACCAGGGAATTACAGGCCAGTGAGCCTTACATCAGTGGTAGGGAAATTATTAGAAAAAATTCTGAGGGACAGAATTAGTCTCCAGTTGGAGAGGCAAGGATTAATCAAGGATAGTCAGCATGGCTTTGTCAGGGGGAGATCATGTCTGACCAATTTGATTGAATTTTTCGAGGGGGTGACTAGGTGTGTGGATGAGGGTAGTGCAGTTGATGTAGTCTACATGGACTTCAGTAAGGCTTTTGACAAAGTCCCACATGGGAGACTGGTCAAGAAGGTAAGAGCCCATGGGATCCAGGGCAATTTGGCACATTGGATCCAATATTGGATTAGTGGCAGGAGGCAGAGGGTGATGGTCGAAGGTTGTTTTTGTGACTGGAAGCCTGTGTCCAGTGGTGTACCGCAGGGATCGGTGCTGGGTCCTTTGCTGTTTGTAGTGTACATTAATGATTTAGATATGAATGTAGGAGGTATGATCAGTAAGTTCGCAGATGACACGAAAATTGGTGGGGTGGTAAATAGCGAGGAGGGAAGCCTCAGGCTGCAGGATGATATAGACGGGATGGTTAGATGGGCAGAACAGTGGCATTTGGAATTTAACCCTGAAAAGTGTGAGGTGATGCATTTTGGGAGGACAAACAAGGCAAGGGAATACACAATGAATGGTAGGACCCTAGGAAGGACAGAGGATCAGAGGGACCTTGGTGTGCATGTACATAGATCTCTGAAGGCAGCAGGACAGGTAGATAAGGTAGTTAAAAAGGCATATGGGATACTTGCCTTCATTAGCCGAGGCATAGAATATAAGAGCAGGGAGGTTATGATGGAGCTGTGCAAAACGCTAGTTAGGCCACAGCTGGAATACTGTGTGCAGTTCTGGTCACCACACTATAGGAGGGATGTGATTGCATTGGAGAGGGTGCAGAGGAGGTTCACCAGGATGATACCTGGGCTGGAGCGCTTTAGCTATGAAGAGAGACTGGACAGGCTGGGGTTGTTTTCCTTAGAGCAGAGAAGGCTGAGGGGGGACCTGATTGAGGTGTACAAAATTATGAGGGGCATAGATAGGGTAGATAGAAAGGAACTTTTCCCCTTAGTAGAGGGATCAATAACCAGGAGGCATAGTTTCAAGGTAAGGGGCAGGAGGTTTAGAGGGGATTTGAGGAAAACGTTTTTCACCCAGAGGGTGGTTGGAATCTGGAACTCACTGCCTGAAAGGGTGGTAGAGGCAGGAACCCTCACAACATTCAAGAAGCATTTAGACGAGCACTTGAAACGCCATAGCATACAAGGCTACGGACCAAGTGCTGGAAAATGGGATTAGAATAGACAGGGCTTGATGGCCGGCGCGGACATGATGGGCCGAAGGGCCTCTTTCTGTGCTGTATAACTCTATGACTCTAAGAGCCGGCACAGGCACGACGGGCCGAATGGCCTCCTTCTGTGCTGTGAGTTTCTGTGATTTGAACACTTTGAAAGCACGGGATTCAGAATTTTTATAGATCAGATTTATTGGTGAAATATGTGACAGCTGTCGATGAAAAGGTCAGAGGCAGCCCAGCGGTTTAAGACCGTAAGGAAGCTGGGGTTTTTCTGAATGCAGCATCCCGCTCCAGCCCGCTATATTTTTTTGCCCTCGTCTCTCCTGCTCGGTGTTGTTGAGTCTTGGTTCCCACCCAGCAGCCCCCTCACCCAGGAAGCTAATCTTCAGCTGGGAGCCCAGGCAATACCAGCAGCCGAATCAAACGGTGGCAGGAGGAATCATTCCTCCCCGGGACTGCCCTGGCTCCCACCCCCTCCATGTACTCAGGGATCGGACCGTCGAGGAAATGCGTCCATCTTCCCCAGATTTAGTTTCCTCTTCGGAAATGAGTTTTTCGGTAATACTGTTCCTCTGCATTTCAAAATGACCATGTCAGCCGTGGCTCAGTGGGTAGCTCTCAGTCTCTCTCTCTCTCGCCTCGGAGTCAGAAGGTCGCGGGTTCATAGTCCCACTCCAGAGACTTGAGCACACAATCCAGGCTGGCCCTCCGAGTGCAGTGCTGAGGGAGCGCCGCACTGTCGGAGGGGCCGTCTTTCAGGTGAGACGTTAAACTGAGGCCCCGTCTGCCTGTATAAAAGATTCCACACTATTTTAAGAGCAGTGGTGTTCTCCTGCTGTCCTGGCCAACATCCAATGCAGATTAACTGACCTCACTGCTGTGTGTGGGAGCTTGCTGTGCACAAAGTGGCAGCTGAGTTTTTTTTCTGAATAGGAGAATACACTTTTTTACGCAGCGAGTGGTTAGGATCTGGAACCCACTGCCTGAAAGGGTGGTGGAGGCGGACTCAATCGTGGCTTTCAAAAGGGGATTGGATAAGTACCTGAAGGAAAGAAATTTTTGCAGGGCTACGGGGAAAGGGCGGGGGGAGTGGGACTAGCTGAAGTGCTCTTGCAGAGAGCCGGCACGGGCTCGACGGGCCGAATGGCCTCCTCCTGTGATGTAACTATTCTATGATTACACTGTGCAAGTAATTCACTGTCCACGAAGTGCTGAGGATGTGTAAGGCGCTGTAGAAATGCAGATTTGTTCATTCCTGTGATGGTTTGGGAGTTGTGAAGAGTGTAATAACCATCTACAAGATGCACTGCAGCAACGCGCCAAGGCTTCTTCGACAGCACCTCCCAAACCCGCGACCACTACCGCCTAGGACAAGGGCAGCAGGCGCATGGGAACACCACCACCTCCAAGTCACACATCATCCTGACTTGGAAGTATATCGCTGATCCTTCATCGTCGCTGGGTCAAAATCCTGGAACTCCCTCCCTAACAGCACTGTGGGAGCACCTTCAGCACACGGACTGCAGCGGTTCACCACCACCTTCTCAAGAGCAATTAGGGATGGGCAATAAATGCTGGCCTTGCCAGCGACGCCCACATCCCATGAGTGAATAAAAAAAAGTTCGAGATATTAAGATTTGAGTCCTTTTTTGCTTTGAAGAATGAAAATATTGCATTGGGGTTTGGAGCCCAAAACAGCCCGAGAGACATCACTGAGCCAGTGTAAAGAAATTAGCATCAAATATCAAGTCATTAATTGAAAGTGATTGTCATTTCACTTCCTTATGCTCAATTTAACTTCTGGAGGCCCGCACCACCCAAAGCAGTTAACATACGATGTCCAGGGAATGCATTACGCGTGGCCAGTTAAGGAATGAGATAAACGTGAATGAGATAAACGTGAAGAAAAATAGCGAAGTGTGTGGGGCGAGAAAAGTGGGATTAGGTAGCACAGGTGCAAAGCGTCCCCTCTGGTGTTGAAAATTCTACGATTCAATTAACTCCCTCAGCAGAGCGCTGCCAGTGACCCGCGTCACATTAGAATGGTACGTTTGCCTTAATTACAAAAGGATTGGAGTCAATGTTAGCTGTAATTTTTGGGGGGCCGTGTGGCCCATTCAAAAGTCCGCGCATGTGCGGTTTTTTCAATTTAAAAGCCAGGTCGCCGGCTGCTCGGGACCCCTGCGCAGCTTAAAGGACATGATGCGGAGATGCCGGTGTTGGACTGGGGTGGACAAAATTGAGAGGTCGCACAACACCATGAAGACGGTCTCAATCGGGATCTTGGGTTTATGTCACGATACATGACGTGATCCGGACTCGAGTCGTCGTTAGCTTGTTCACAGATGTGATTCCCAGTAAAAAAGTAAAAATTTTCCCAGTAAAAAAGTAAAAATTTTAAAGCTTTTCGTTTTACATACAGACGGCAGCTTTTGACACGTTAGAACCCCTGCGACTACACCTCATTGTCTCAGTTGTATCTTGCTATGTCTTTGATGTGGTACCTTCCTGGCTGACTTAATTAACTTTATCACACCTCGGCAGATAGTCAGGATGATTTAATTTAGTGGTCTGCAATTGTAAGGTACATATGCTTTGTTTTCTATCTATATATGCTTTGGCGATTCTGTATCTAATTTACTTCACCTGAGGAAGGAGCAATTGATAGCTCCGAAAGCTTGTGATTTCAAATAAAACTGTTGGACTATAACCTGGTGTTGTGCGACCTCTCAGCTTAAAGGAAACATTGATTGGAGTACAAGAATAAGGAAGTCTTACTGCAATTATATAGGGCCCTGGTGCGACCACACCTGGAGTATTGTGTACAGTTTTGGTCTCCTTACCTAAGGAATGATATACTTGCCATGGAGGGAGTGCAACGAAGGTTCACCAGACCGGTTCCTGGGATGGGGGGATTGTCCTATGAGGAGAGATTGAGTAGACTAGGCCTATATTCTCTAGAGTTCAGAAGAATGAGAGGTGATCTCATTGAAACATACAAAATTCTTATAGGGCTTGACAGGGTAGATGCAGGGAGGATATTTCCCGGCTGGGGAGTCTAGAACGAGGGGTCACAGTCTCAGAATAAGGGGTCGGCCATTTAGGACTGAGATGAGGAGAAATTTCTTCACTCAGAGGGTGGTGAATCTTTGGAATTCTCTACCCCAGAGGGCTGTGGAGGCTCAGTCGTTGAGTATATCCAAGACAGAGATCGATAGATTTTTGGATATTAAGGGAATCAAGGGATATGGGGATAGGGAGTTGAGGTAGAAGATCAGCCATGATTTTATTGAATGGCAGAGCAGGCTCGAGGGGCTGTGTGGCCTACTCCTGCTCCTATTTCTGGTGATCTTAGAATCCCAGCTGGGATTGGGACTCCGGTTATATTCGAGTGCAGCTGTCTCGCTGTATAGTGCACACACACGCACACACCCTCCTCGTGGCTGAGTGCACGGTTTAAGCTGAGGGAGAATTTCACAATACAAAATGCCCGACACCTACAGAAAACCTGAAGGAGAAAAACACACAGCAAAGCCAGCAACGGGAATTTCAGTTTCTTTTATTTTATCCACACACAATTCAGCCAAGTTTAGTAGCCAGTTCTTTCGCTTTTGCCTTTTCCAGTTTTGCGATGCGTGCAACAGATTTTGGCCCCAGAATCCCACCACCCCAGTGCCGGCGAATCTGAGAGAGAGAGAGATAAAGAGGTTATAAAATACTGCCACTAAATACTCAACACAACTGAACAAACCTAACTAGAGTTGCCTGCTTTAATGTAGGGATCTTCTGTTCCACTCCCCTCCCAGTCGCTGTGTATTTACAGTGGGGAACACTCACTCACTCCCCATCAGTCGCTGATGTGTGGTGTCGACATTCTCCTACGATCTCACTCTCTCTTACACACACTGCGATGTGTGGTGTAGACATTCTCCTACGATCTCACTCTCTCTTACTCACACTGCGATGTGTGGTATAGACATTCTCCTACGATCTCACTCTCTTACACACACTGCGATGTGTGGTGTAGACATTCTCCTACGATCTCACTCTCTCTTACTCACACTGCGATGTGGTGTAGACATTCTCCTACGATCTCACTCTCTCTTACAAACTGCGATGTGGTGTAGACATTCTCCTACAATCTCACTCTCTCTTACACACACTGCGATGTGTGGTGTAGACATTCTCCTACGATCTCACTCTCTCTTACACAAACTGCGATGTGTGGTGTAGACATTCTCCTACGATCTCTCTCTCTTACACACACTGCAATGTGTGGTGTAGACATTCTCCTACGATCTCACTCTCTCTTACACACACTGCGATGTGGTGTAGACATTCTCCTGCGATCTCACTCTCTCTTACACACACTGCGATGTGTGGTGTAGACATTCTATGATCTCACTCTCTCTTACACAACCTGCGATGTGTGGTGTAGACATTCTCCTACGATCTCACTCCCTCTTACACAACCTGCGATGTGTGGTGTAGATATTCTCCTACAATCTCTCTCTCTCTTACACACACTGCGATGTGTGGTGTAGACATTCTCCTACGATCTCACTCTCTCTTACACACACTGCGATGTGTGGTGTAGACATTCTCCTACGATCTCACTCTCTCTTACTCACACTGCGATGTGTGGTGTAGACATTCTCCTACGATCTCACTCTCTCTTACCTCATCGTATCGGTCATTGTAGTTTGTCCGGACCGCTTCAACCATTTTTCCAATGGCACCTTTATCCTCACTGAGTGAGGAGACAGAAAAAACACAAGAGGCTTTTTAAGTAAAGAATAATTCTTTCCCCCCCAAACACAGATGTACAATCTTCAGTTAACAGCCAAAAGCTCAGGGTTAAAAAGCTCAATTTATTCAACAATTGAATTTTTCAGATTCAATTTAAATGTCATCACAGCTGATGGCTCGTTAAATGCATTACTGTCGGAAAAGCGCAGCGATCCTTGACTGGAGGGCGGGTGTGAGTTAAGCAGAGTACACAGAGCCAGAGGAAGACACCGCGCAGAGGGGCCAGGCAAGAGCAGGGAGGGTCCAGGAGGTGTCTCGATGCCAGCCAATGGGGCAGCAGGGAGAGGGAGAGGCACACACACACACACACATCACCTCCAAGTTCCCCTCCCAGTCACACACCACACGGTCTTGGAAATATATCGGCTGTTCCTTCATCGTCGCTGGGTCAAAACTGGAACTCTCACCCTAACAGCACTGTGGGAGTACCTTCACCACACGGACTGCAGCGGTTCAAGAAGGCGGCTCACCGCCACCTTCTCAAGGGGCAATGAATGCTGGCCTTGCCAGCGACGCCCACATCCCGTGAATAAATTTTTAAAAATGCACGCATGCACACACACTCACACATGCGTGTGTGTGAAGGGAGCAGGCTCGAGGGGCACCTGTGCGAGGTCACAGCAGGTGAGCAGCTCCTGTGGAAGTGTATCTACAGCCCCGCAAGCCCCCTCTACCACCAGATCGCTGAGGCTGTCAATAAACGGTTTACCAGTCTCAGCGCGGTTCCAATCACTGCCATCCAGCCACCTTACTGCACCCAGCTGCAAGTGTTAGGATTAATGAACTGTTCACGTGCTGGATAGACTGATTGGCTGCAGACTGAAGACAGGCTCTCAGCTCAGCTCGCCCATGTGATTGCGCATCTCTGATCCACTTGAGACTTCTCAAAGGGCCAGGTCTCGATGCAAGTCTTAGTAAATAAAGGAACAGCTGGGAGTAATGGTGCTGTCGCACAATGGCCAGTGTCTTGCCAGTCAAAGCCAGCGTTTCTTCAAACGGTTCTACTGTCAAAGGACCAGACAGGACAGCGCAGGAGGGAGTATCGGGCTTGGGTCAGTGTTAACTCAACTAGCCACTCTACTCCAACACCCGACCCTTCAAATCCTTATCCCAGTTGCCTTTTTACAGGACGTTAGTCTTTGCCTCACACGGTGTGTGAAAACATCCCTTCGAACTTCCACCATTCCCCAGTGATAATCCTCAGCCCCTCTGCCCCCTTCTTCACTATTTACACCTTCAAAAACTGCCATTAAAACTTCCCTTAACCTTCTGGGAGTGGGGGGGGGGGGGGGTGGGGGTGGAGAGAAAGAGGCCCTCAGTCGGAACTCTATGCTGGCTTGTGGGGGGGGGGGGTGTCTGCACCCTAGATATCTTTTTTTTTTAAATGGGGGTGCCCTGATGTGAATGCAAGACTCCCAGCTATTGTCGCAGTAGGATAGAAAAATTATGACACAGAAGGAGGCCATTTGGCCCATCGTGTCCGTGCCGGTCGGAAAAGAGCTATCCAGTCTAATCCCACTTTCCAGCTCTTGGTCCGTAGCCCTGCAGGTTACAGCACTTCAAGTGCATATCCAAGTACTTTTGAAATGCGATGAGGGTTTCTGCCTCTACCACCCTTTCAGGCAGTGAGTTCCAGATCCCCACCACCCTCTGGGTGAAAAAAGTTCTCCTCAAATCCCCTCTAAACCTTCCACCAATTACTTTAAATCTATGCCCCCTGGTTATTGGCCTCTCTGCTAAGGGAAATAGGTCCTTCCTATCCACTCTATCTAGGCCCCTCATAATTTTATACACCTCAATTAGGTCTCCCCCCAGCCTCCTCTGTTCCAAAGAAAACAACCCCAGCCTATCCAATCTTTCGTGATAGCTAAAATTCTCCAGTCCTGGCAACATCCTCGTAAATCTCCTCTGTACCCTCTCTAGTGCAATCACATCCTTCCTGTAATGTGGTGACCAGAACTGCACGCAAGGGGCCGTTTGTTGAAAGCTAAACTAGGATAAAACCCTAGCGGCCTCCCCACAACCCCGATGAACATCTAGGACGAGGAGTGAGAGGAGTCCAACCAGGTTGGGACCAACAGGACGCCCTCCGTTCCCCAGCGGACACGCAGACCGGGACAACGGTCTGGCCCCGCCAGTTCAGGACGCCCCCGCTCAGCGGAGAGGCGGACACGGGCCGGGGTCGCGCTGGTCACGGGGTCGTTTGGGGCAACACGGTGGCATAGTGGTTAGCACTGTTGCCTCACAGCGCCAGGGACCCGGGTTCGAATCCGGCCTCGGGTGACTGTCTGTGTGGAGTTTGCACATTCTCCCCGTGTCTGCGTGGGTTTCCTCCGGGTGCTCCGGTTTCCTCCCACAGTCCAAAGATGTGCGGGTTAGGTTGATTTGGCTATGATAAATTGACCCTTAGTGTTAGGGGGGATTAAATAGGTGGGGTTACGGGGATAGGGTGGGATATGTGTCGGTGCAGGCTCGATGGGCCGAAATGGCCTCTATCTGCACTGTGGGGATTCTGTGGATTCTGTGGTCTCTCAGAGGTCGTACTCACGGATTGACTTGAGCAAAGGCCACGCAGCTACAGGTCTTCCTGTGGACCAGTCTGCCGAGCCGAGCTTTCCCTTTCACGATGCAGTACGGGACACCCATCTTACGACACAGAGCGGGCAGGAACACCACCAGCTGCGAGACACACCGATCAAAAAATAAACCCAAAACAACAACAGAAAACGCTGGAAAAACTCAGCAGGCCAGGCAGCATCCGTGGAGATCCACGGATGCTGCCTGGCCTGCTGAGTTTTTCCAGCGTTTTCTGTTGTTATTTCGGATTTCCAGCATCCGCAGTATTTTGCTATCGAAAAAATAAACCCATGTTGGCCCCGAGAACGGCTGGAAAATCTTTGCTCACTCGCGATTTGATGGAAGACAGCGAGGGCCTCACACGGAGTCACCCCGTGCGCGCGTATAAACCGCGGTATTTCTAATTGCTCCTCGCATGCCTTCAGCGATAAACTATTAGGCAAGCCCTTTTCCTTTCCGCACTGCCCCCTCCTCTGCAAAGCAGCCAAACAGCCGCTATTTCTGTCTGTGAAGCAAAAACCCAGGGCAGTCTCCAGCGCAGTAACCGCGCTCCAGCTAACCGCAGCTCCTTTGCAGCATCACACTTTCCCTGCAGCTCCATCACACGGCAAATCCAAGAGACAATCCCTTCACTTGTTCAACCCCTGCAGCATGGCTTTTACTCGGAATCTCATTTTCTTGCCGAGCATTCCCAGATGAATACAAGACTCGCAATATGCACATTGTCCCAAAGGTCGCATTGAGGCAGTGGCATTCGCGGTCCTATCGCAGCGGACCCAGCACTGATTTGCTGCTGATTTCAATGTCTCTAACTCCACCTGTAAAATCCCCTCTGCCCTGCACCAGAAATTGCACAAATCATACAGCTGGTGGCTCCACTGATTATCCTTAGCCTACGGTTGCTGCAGCACTCTTGATAGACTGAAAATTTACACCCACAGAATACCTCAGTGGAAGCACTCTCGCCTCCGAGACAGAAGGTCACGGGTTTGAGTCCCACTCCAGAGACTCGAGCACAAAATCCAGGCTGACGCTCCCAGTGCAGTACTGAGCAAGCGCTGCACTGTCGGAGGGGCAGTACTGAGTGAGCGCTGCACTGTCGGAGGGTTAGTACTGAGGGAGCGCTGCACTATCGGAGAGGCAGTACTGAGGGAGCGCCGCACTGTCGGAGGGGCAGTACTGAGGGAGCGCCGCACTGTTGGAGGGGCAGTACTGAGGGAGCGCTGCACTGTCGGAGGGTTAGTACTGAGGGAGCGCCGCACTGTCGGAGGGGCAGTACTGAGGGAGCGCCGCACTGTCGGAGGGGCAGTAATGAGGGAGCGCCGCACTGTCGGAGGGGCAGTACTGAGGGAGCGCTGCACAGTCGGAGAGGCAGCACTGAGGGAGCGCTGCACTGTCGGAGGGGCAGTACTGAGGGAGCGCCGCACTGTCGGAGGGGCAGCACTGAGGGAGCGCTGCACTGTCGGAGGGGCAGTACAGAGGGAGCGCTGCACTGTCGGAGGGGCAGTACAGAGGGAGCACTGCACTGTCGGAGGGGCAGTACTGAGGGAGCGCTGCACAGTCGGAGGGGCAGTACTGAGGGAGCGCCGCACTGTCGGAGGGGCAGTACTGAGGGAGCTCCGCACTGTCGGAGGAGCAGTACTGAGGGAGCGCCGCACTGTCGGAGGGGCAGTACAGAGGGAGCACTGCACTGTCGGAGGGGCAGTACAGAGGGAGCACTGCACTGTCGGAGGGGCCGTCTTTCGGATGAGATGTTAAACCAAGGCCTCGTCTGCCCTCTCAGATGGATGCAAAAGATTCAGAGTAAAAGCCATGCTCCAGGGCTTGCACAAGTGAGGGATTGTCTAATGGATCTTGTATTTGCCGTATAATTGAGCTGCAGGGAACTGCAAAGGTGTTGCAGTTATTTGATGAAGAGCTCCCCGGTGTCCTGGCCAATATTTATCCCTCAACCAACATCAGGTGATCTGGTCATTTATCTAAATTGCTGCTTGTGGAATCTTGCTGTGTACAAATTAGTTTCTACGTTTCCCACATTACAACAGTGACTACACTTCAAAAAGTGCTTCACTGGCTGTAAAGTGCTTTGGGCTGTCCTGAGGACATGAAGACCCTCCGGAGTGAGGCCTGGGCCCACAACCTGATGGAAAGCGTTACCCCTGCACCAAGGCGGACATAGCAAATCCACCTCACAATCCAGAATAGCCGCGATATCTGGATCATCTTGCTCCTTTTGGGAAAGGTGGGTGGTGGAAGAGAGCAAAAGCCAAGCGAAAAAGCGTCGAGACTACACAGAGCGTGCGTCAGAGTGCTCACACGCTGCAGTGCCTTCTTCAGATGATGGGGTTTTTATTCATTTTACAAACAGTTAAACCGAAAGGCAGATCCGACTGCAACTGAAGAACATAAGAATTAGGAGCAGGAGTCGGCCAATCGGCCCCTCGAGCCTGCTCCGCCATTCAATAAGATCATGGCTGATCTGATCCTCACCTCAAATCTAAAGAACACAAGAAGTAGGAGCAGGACCCGGCCAATCAGCCCCTGGGCCCGCTCCGCCACCCACAGGGATTCGATATAGGCCCATTCTACACAATCTCTCATCATAGGACAGCCCTCTCATCCCAGGGATCAATCTAGTGAGCCTTCGTTGCACCGCCTCCAAGGCAAGTATGTCCTTACTCAGATAAGGAAATTCAAAACTGTGCACAGTACTCCAGGTGTGGTCTCACCAAAGCCCTGAACATCTGATATCGATAAGACTTTTGTTAGGTATGGGGATTATGGGATGTGGAGCGAAGGCAGGTAAATTGGGGTCGAGGTATAGAGCAGCCATGATCTGGTTGATTGGCGGGACAGGCTCGAGGGGCTGAATGGCCTCCTCCTGTTCCGAAGTTCATTCGGTGTCCCAGGAGACAGCTTACCTCAATAGGATCGACGTCATGTGCCACCACCACCACCAGCTGAGCTTTCTTGCTTTCCACCAGTGTGGTCAGGGTATTCACACCTAGCAATACAAAGAGGGTGGATGACATGCCGTGTATTTCTTACCGTGTTTAAAGTGCAGAGATCTTATCCTGCAATAGGCCATTAAACTGGTAGCAGCGACAAACCGGGAGAGGCACAAGTGCTCAGAACAATCACCGACATGCAGCACACCACAGAGCAAGAACCACCCGCAACATCGAGCGCCTTCAATAACGCCCCAGGGCGCTTGACAGGACAAAATGGACACGGAGCCGAAGGAGGAGACGTCAGGACAGGAGCTTGGTCACAGAATCCCCACAATGCAGATAGAGGCCATTTCAGCCCATCGAGCCTGCACCGACACATATCCCACCCTATCCCCGTAACCCAACGTATTTAATCCCCCCTAACACTAAGGGTCAATTTATCATAGCCAAATCAACCTAACCCGCACATCTTTGGACTGTGGGAGGAAACCGGAGCACCCGGAGGAAACCCACGCAGACACGGGGAGAATGTGCAAACTCCACACAGACAGTCACCCGAGGCCGGATTCGAACCTGGGTCCCTGGCGCTGTGAGGCAACAGTGCTAACCACTATGCCACCGTGTTGCCCCCAGAGGCAGGTTTCAAGAAAGGTCTTAAAAGGAAGAGAGAGAGAGAGAGGTAGAGAGGGTTAAGGTGAGAATTCCAGGGCTTAAATTCTAAAAGGCTAAAAGGGGTGGAGCTTCTCAAGAGGCCCGAGGAAGAGAGTTCTGAGGGGGGTGGTAAAGGGCTGGAGGAGGCTACAGAGACAGGGAGGAGGCGAGACTGTGAATTCATTTCAACACAAGCATGAGATGTTTAAATGGGAGGTGTTGGCGGACCGGGAGCCAATGTAGGCAACTTACACTGGTTACCCTGTAGCACAACCGTGGGGTGATTTCGTGTTTGAATCAAAAGCAGCCAAGTGGAATCGTCTCGTAACCAAAAATCAGATCCACGAAACAACAAACCATCCAGCTGGTATAATGACAGACAGACAGAGACAGAGACAGAGACAGAGACATCTGAAGCTTAAAGCTGTAACCCGTAGCTTTCCCCCATAATGCCTCGTTTTGTTATCGATATAAACAGCATTACCCAAAAGGAGTTATATTTTCAATATTCCCGCATCCTTCCCCACTGAACACACCCTGTCTGTACAGCCTCATCGTGCTAACATACGAAATAGGAGCAGGACTGGGCCTTTTGGCCCCTCGAGCCTGCTCCGCCATTCAATAAGATCATGGCTGATCTTCTACCTCATCTCCACCTTCCTGATCTATCCCCATATCCCTTGATCCCCCTAGTGCCCAAAAATCTATCGATCTCTGTCTTGAATACACTCAACGACTGAGCCTCCACAGCCCTCTGGGGTAGAGAATTCCAAAGATTCACCGCCCTCTGAGTGAAGAAATTTCTCCTCATCTCAATCCTAAATGGCCGACCCCTTATTCTGAGACTGTGACCCCTGGTTCTAGACTCCCCAGCCAGGGGAAACATCCTCCCTGCATCTACCCTATCAAGCCCCTTATGAATTTTATACATTTTAATGAGATCACCTCTCATTCTTCTAAACTCCAGAGAGTATAGGCCCACTCTACTCAATCCTTCCTCATAGGACAACCCTCTCATCCCAGGAATCAATCTAGTGAACCTTTCTGTGTTAACCCAAGAACTCCTTATAAGCAGAATAGTCACCTTCTCTTTCTCCACCTCTCCACCCATCCCCCACCCAGCAATTAAGGGACAGGTTAACGAGAGATTAATACTAAATCCCAGAACGTGTCAGCGTTGGTGTTTTACTCAAAGGTTTTACTTTCTCGATCTAGATCAGCGGTTAGCGAGCAGTTCTGGTCACATTGCAGGAAAGATGTGATTGCACTAGAGAGGGTACAGAGATTTACAAGGCTGTTGCCAGGACTGGAGAATTTTAGCTATGAGGAAAGATTGGATAGGCTGGGGTTGTTTTCTTTGGAACAGGGGAGGCTGAGCGGAGATTTAATTGAGGTGTATAAAATTATGAGGGGCCGAGATAGAGTGGCTAGGAAGGACCTATTTCCCCTAGCAGAGAGGTCAATAACCAGGGGGCATAGATTTAAAGTAATTGGTAGAAGGATTCGAGGGGAGTTGAGGAGAACTTTTTTCACCCAGAGGGTGGTGGGGGTCTGGAACTCACTGCCTGAAAGGGTGGTAGAGGCAGAAACCCTCATCACATTTAAAAAGTACTTGGATGTGCACTTGAAGTGCCGTAACCTACAGGGCTACGGACCAAGAGCTGGAAAGTGGGATTAGACTGGACAGCTGTCGACCGGCTCAGACACGATGGGCCGAATGGCCTCCTTCTGTGTCGTAAGTTTCTATGATTCTTGACTGTAACGGAAACCGTTGTTTGAAGACACAGTGCATCAGAAATCTTGGTGGTAACAAGCTGTAATCAGCAGTGATCTTATAGCAAACATTGTTCACATCACTTGCAAAGTATCTCCAGAACAAGCTGGTACTGCAACAGGAAGGAGCTTAAATTAGGCTTTTAGTTTATAAACCACAGCAGCGCAGGATCTCCAGCTGGTGCTGGCCCATAACAGCAACACTGGAGCAGCACTTTCCTTTGAATAGGTGGAACGGAGAACGTGCGCGGGTCTGCGCGATTGCGCTGTCATTTGGCGCTGCCACTCACGGGCACCTGTACAGCGCACACGGGAAGAGAAGGTCATTCACCAGCTCTCAGGACGGGTGGCCTCTTGGTGGGTGCATTGCCTTTCCCCGCTGCCTTCAGCTCAGCCCGGGTGAGCAGCCTCTTCCTCTTCTCCAGCTTGGACTCTGGCCGGTACTTGTGGGCCACTTTGAAGAGCTGTGTGGCTGTGAGGTTACAGAGACAACAACACCGTCAGGATATGCCCGTATCGCGGAGCCGCCGTCGGCTACTCCGGCGCAGCCTCCGAGGTTAACGCACCATAATAACGCTGTCACGTTACTGTTAACGAGCGAGGGGGGGGGGGGGGGGGTTAAGGATTCGAGATGGCAGCTGCAAATTCAAGAACGCACATCCTTTCACAACAGAACGCAGTTTGCGACTCAATGAAATCGCACTTATTCTACGGTTATAGTCCAACCGTTAAAACTCAGCACAGCCCGCACACTGCAACCACCGCTAACTCGGCCCGCGCACTGCGACCGCCGCTAGCCCAGAAATGCTGACTAATCACCCAGCGAAAATATTGAGACATAATGAAAGGGCTTCCTCAGCTCGCCCGCGCTCGAGGACGCGGCCGGAAGGCAGGGGAAGACCAGCTGCGGGCTGCCAGACACGCACCGCATCAGAGTGCTTCGTGATTCACTCGGTCATCAGTGCTGATCAGGGAGCAGTCTCATCATCTGCAAAGTGTCAGCCAAAGGTCCGGCTAAATCCCAAACCCCAGCCTTAGCTCCCCATAAACCCCATTGTAGGTGCTGCACGGTCGGAGGCGCAGCCTTTCGGGTGAGACGTTAAACCGAGGTCTCGCCTGCCTGTTCAGTTGACGTCAAAGATCCCGCAGCCTTTTGAAAGAAGGACGGGGTTCTCCTGGTGCCCTGGCCAAGATTCTGCCCTCAGCCAACACCGAGGCTGTTCTCCGAGGGGAAAGAGTGCCAGGATATGACAACAACCTACTGACCTCAATTACACCTCTCTCTCCCCCCTCAATTCAGAGATAAACAACTCTAGGTAGTTACAGAAGCTCGATAAGCCAGGAGATCAGACACAGTAAAAGCAGTGCTACAGTGATTTAAATAAAGAGTGATTATCAGCGCCACTGTGTCAGCCAATGAGTTGGAGGTGGGACGAGGCAGCACTTACAGCGAACAGAGTCTCTCTCAACTACAGCACAGAGTCTCTGTACTACAGCAAAGAGTCTCTCTCAACTACAGCAGAGTCTCGATGAACTACAGCAAAGAGTCTCTCTCAACTACAGCAAAGAGTCTCTCTCAACTACAGCAAAGAGTCTCTCTCAACTACAGCACAGAGTCTCTGAACTACAGCAAAGAGTCTCTCTCAACTACAGCAAAGAGTCTCTCTCAACTACAGCAAAGAGTCTCTCTCAACTACAGCAAAGAGTCTCTCTCAACTACAGCAAAGAGTCTCTCTCAACTACAGCAAAGAGTCTCTCTCAACTACAGCACAGAGTCTCTCTCAACTACAGCACAGAGTCTCTCTCAACTACAGCAAAGAGTCTCTCTCAACTACAGCAAAGAGTCTCAATGAACTACAGCAAAGAGTCTCTGAACTACAGCAAAGAGTCTCTCTCAACTACAGCAAAGAGTCTCTCAACTACAGCAAAGAGTCTCTCTCAACTACAGCAGAATCGCCTGATAAAAGCAGGATTATTTCTCCAGCAAAATGCAGTGAGTGGAGGACAGTTACATCATGTAAATTGTGCGTAAAATCAATCCCAGTCACTTACTGTTGCACATTCTGCAGAGATGTATGTTGGACATCTTGGGGAGTTATGGGTTAACAGTTGAACTTCTTTGTATCTTAAAGCCACAGGCTTTCCGATATAAACAGGATGACTTTGAAGTGCTATAAAAGGAATGCATTGCTTGTTTTCTGAGATGTAAAGTACTTGTGTCAGGGAATAAGTGTTAGTATCACATCACCCATGAATGGTTTAGTTTTAGGGTAATAAAACAGGGTAGCGAGTCCATTTGCTAAACATAACAGTAGGTAAAGGAAGTCTAGTTTAAGGGAAGTAGTTCTGAAGTAAACAATTGCAAACTGTTTTCATAGTCTGTTTTCAGAGGATTTGGGAAATAGATACGTCATTTTGACATTTTTTTTGATGTAGTCAAAATACGATCTATCCTTGGCCCCTCCTATTTCTCATCTACATGCTGCCCCTCGGCGACATCATCCGAAAACACAGCGCCAGTTTCCACATGTATGCTGACGACACCCAGCTCTACCTCACCACCACTTCTCTCGACCCCTCCAGGGTCTCTAAATTGTCAGACTGCTTGTCCGATATCCAGTTCTGGATGAGCAGAAATTTTCTCCAATTAAATATTGGGAAGACCGAAGCCATTGTTTTCGGTCCCTGCCACAAACTCCATTCCCTAGCCACTGACTCCATCCCTCTCCCTAATATCTGTCTGAGGCTGAACCACACTGTTCACAACCTTGGTGTCATATCTGACCCTGAAATGAGCTTCCGACCACATATCCGCAGCATAACTAAGACCGCCTATTTCCACCTCCGTAACATCGCCCGTCTCCGCCCTTGCCTCAGCTCATCCGCTGCTGAAACCCTCATCTATGCCTTTGTTACCTCTAGACTTGACTATTCCAACGCACTCCTGGCTGGCCTCCCACATTCCACCCTACGTAAACTTGAGGTGATCCAAAACTCTGCTGCCCGTGTCCTAACTCGCACCAAGTCCTGTTCACCCATCACCCCTGTGCTCGCTGACCTACACTGGCTCCCGGTTAAGCAATGCCTCGATTTCAAAATTCTCATCCTTGTGTTCAAATCCCTCCGTGGCCTCGCCCCTCCCTATCTCTGAAATCTCCTTCAGCCCCACAACCCTCCGAGATATCTGCGCTCCTCTAATTCTGCCCTCTTGAGCATCCCTGATTATAATCGCTCAACCATTGGTGGCCGTGCCTTCTGTTGACTGTGCCCCAAGCTCTGGAATTCCCTCCTTAAACATCTCCGTCTCTCTACCTCTCTTTTCTCCTTTAAGACGCTCCTTAAAACCTCTCTTTGACCAAGCTTTTGGTCACCTGCCCTAATTTCTCCTTATGTGGCTCGGTGTCAATTTTTTGGTCTTATAATACTCCTGTGCAGCACCTTGGGACGCTTTACTACATTAAAGGCGCTATATAAATACAAGTTGTTGTTGTGAAACAGAGGAGAAAGGAGGTTGATGATCATCACTTACCGCAGTGACTGACGGGGGAAATGACCCAATCATCTCCATTCTGGCCGGGACTAGTGGGGTCACTTAGATGCAGCCTTCAATCAAACTCATATCGGACACGACTTCAGGGGCTGGGGTCGGAAGCAGGCTCTGCAGCTCACCTGTTTGCCTGTCGAGGGCCTGTGTGAACTGGTTAATGGCAGGCGGCACCTTCAGTCTCTTGTACAGGATCGAGCGCTGCCGCTGCACACGGGCGTTAACGAGGCCACTTCACAAACCGGGTCAGGTCCCGCTTGGGCTGAATGTCCTGGCCTGTAACAGGGAGAATCGCAATGAGAAACGCATCGCTCTGGCCTCCAGTCTAGGCTACCCTCCGCATTCTTAAAATCGGAGCTAGGCCATTTGGGAGTGAAATCAGGAAGCACACAATCTGGAACTCTCCCCCCACCCCCCGAAAGGCTGTGGATCAATTGAAACTCTCAAGACACGGTCCCAATTTTAAGGTTACGCCCCCTTGTTCTGGACTCTCCCCAACCCGAAGAAATAGTTTCAATCGCATCCTTTGATCGTCTTAAACACCTCAATTAGTTCACCCCTTAATCTTCCATATTCAAGGGAAGACAAGCCCAGTCTGTGCAACCTGTCCACATAATTTAACCCTTTTAGCCCAGGTATCATTCTGGCGAATCTGCGCTGCTCCCCCTCCAAGGCCAATATATCCTTCCTAAGGTGCAGTGCCCAGAACTGAACATAAGAACATAAGAAATAGGAGCAGGAGTAGGCCAATTGGCCCCTCGAGCCTGCTCCGCCATTCAATAAGATCATGGCTGATCTGATCCTAACCGCCAATCTACTATCACAGAACCATCTCCTGAACCTAACAGAATTGGACACACGAAATAGGAGCAGGATCAGGCTACACGGCCCCTGGGCCCGCTCCACTACCCACAGGGCCATGACCGATCCGAACCTAGACTCATGTCCAAATTCCTGCCCGCTCCCCGTAACCCTTAATTCCCTTTACTTCTAGGAAACTGTCTATTTCTGTTTTAAATTTATGTAATGATGTAGCTTCTACAGCTTTTTGGGGCAGCATATTCCATGGACCTACCACCCTCTGAGTGAAGTAGTTCCTCCTCATCTCAGTTTTGAAAGAGCAGCCCCTTATTCTAAGACTATGCCCCCTAGTTCTAGTTTCACCCATCATCGGGAACATCCTCCCCGCATCCACCCGATCCAACCCCTTCACAATCTTATATGTTTCAATAAGATCGCCTCTCATTCTTCTGAACTCCAATGGGTAGAGTCCCAATCTACCCAACCTCTCCTCATATGTCCATCCCCTCATCCCCGGGATTAACCGAGTGAACCTTCTTTGTACTGACTCGAGAGCAAGTATGTCTTTTCTTAAGTATGGACACCAAAACTGTATGCAGTATTCCAGGTGCGGTCTCACCAATACCTTGTACAACTGAAGCAATACCTCCCTATTTTTATATTCTATCCCCCTAGCAATAAAAGCCAACATTCCATTGGCCTTCTTAATCACTTGCTGCACCTGCATACTAACCTTTTGAGTTTCGTGCACCAGGACCCCCAGATCCCTTTGTACTTCAGTACTCTCCAGTTTCTTGCCATTTAGATAATAACTTGCTCTACTATTTTTCCTGCCAAAGTGCATAACCTCACACTTTCCAGTATTGTATTCCATCTGCTAAATCTCTGCCCACTTACTTAGCCTGTCTATGTCCCCTTGCAGGTGAACGCACTACACCAGAGCTTTAAATAACTTTAGCACAACTCCCACCCTTTGTATTCCAGCCCGCTTGAGATCGCAGCTAACATCTATTAACCTTTTTGATTACATTTTGTACCTGTCCGCGAGCTGTTGCTGATTTGTGTACATGGGCGTCCACAGCTCTTGGCTCGTCCACAGCTCGTAGTCGCGCTCCATTAAGAAAATTGGTGTAAAGTTCACACACAACTGTCCGCCCGATATGACGGGCTATGCAGTGCAGCACTAATTTTTAATGATATCACTGATACTCTGCACTCCTCCAATTCTGGCCTCTTGCGCATCCCCGGTTTTAATCGCTCCACCATTGGCGGCCGTGCCTTCAGCTGCCTGGGCCCTAAGCTCTGGAATTCCCTCCCTAAACCTCTTTGCCTCTCTCCTCCTTTAAGACGCTCCTTAAAACCTGCCGCTGTGACCAAGCCTGCCCTAATCTCTCCTTAAGTGGCTCGGTGTCAAATTCTGTTTGATAACGCTCCTGTGAAGCGCCTTGGGACGTTTTACTACGTTAAAAGGCGTTGTATAAATACAAGTATGTGGGACCGGGCGTGTGCTAACGCTCCGCTGCTTTTACTCACCAATGCCAAAGTTCTTGGGCCTCTTCTCGAATAGCGTGTTGACGGTTTTCTTCTGCTCCTGCTTGCGGAGGACCGAAGGGGCGGGAGCCACCTTCTTCCCCTTTGGCTGAGGAGAAACAAAGCAGTCAGCTCTGGGGTTTAAAACAAGCGCGCAGCCACCTTGCCGGGGGGCACGGCGCATTAATGGCATTGTGGTGCCGCAGGTGCGGCAATACCAAATCACACTCCTCCCCACCCCACCCACCACTCCCAGGGCCCACCACTCCATCCAAGCTGCACGGCTCCCTACCGGCCGCGCGCAGCCCAGCACCGGCTTTTCCCAGGTTAAATTTCGCGCATGTGCGAAACTGTGAATGGGCCGCACACGGAAAATAAATTTGGGGGAACATTGCCATCAGCAGTGACTGTACCTGGGGAGAACCCCGGATCAACAGTGTCTGTACCTGGGGGGAACCCCGGATCAGTGTCTGTACCTGGGGAGAACCCCGGATCAGCAGTGTCTGTACCTGGGGGGAACCCCGGATCAGCAGTGACTGTACCTGGGGGGAACCCCGGATCAGCAGTGACTGTACCTGGGGGGAACCCCGGATCAGCAGTGTCTGTACCTGGGGGGAACCCCGGATCAGCAGTGACTGTACCTGGGGGGAACCCCGGATCAGCAGTGTCTGTACCTGGGGGGAACCCCGGATCAGTGTCTGTACCTGGGGGGAACCCCGGATCAGTGTCTGTACCTGGGGGGGAACCCCGGATCAGTGTCTGTACCTGGGGGGGAACCCCGGATCAGTGTCTGTACCTGGGGGGAACCCCGGATCAGCAGTGTCTGTACCTGGGGGGAACCCCGGATCAGCAGTGACTGTACCTGGGGGGAACCCCGGATCAGCAGTGTCTGTACCTGGGGGGAACCCCGGATCAGTGTCTGTACCTGGGGGGAACCCCGGATCAGTGTCTGTACCTGGGGGGGAACCCCGGATCAGTGTCTGTACCTGGGGGGGAACCCCGGATCAGTGTCTGTACCTGGCGGGGAACCCCGGATCAGTGTCTGTACCTGGGGGGGGAACCCCGGATCAGTGTCTGTACCTGGGGGGGAACCCCGGATCAGTGTCTGTACCTGGGGGGGAACCCCGGATCAGTGTCTGTACCTGGGGGGAACCCCGGATCAGTGACTGTACCTGGGGGGAACCCCGGATCAGTGACTGTACCTGGGGGGAACCCCAGATCAGTGACTGTACCTGGGGGGAACCCCAGATCAGTGACTGGACCTGGGGGGAACCCCGGATCAGTGACTGGACCTGGGGGGAACCCCGGATCAGTGACTGGACCTGGGGGGAACCCCGGATCAGTGACTGTACCTGGGGGGAACCCCGGATCAGTGTCTGTACCTGGGGGGAACCCCGGATCAGCAGTGACGCAGTCAATCCGGATTAAAATACGGTTCCCGGTGTAAAATCATGGATGGGGGGGGGGGGGGGGGGTTTAGGGTTTGCATTTCAAAGAAGCCCTGTTACCGCCCGGATAATGTCTGAACACCACAATTGTAGCCCACCCCCAGGAAAATATAAGCAGGGAAGCGGCCCCCGCACACAGAAAACCCCACGCGGCCGCCGCATCGCCCCGCCATATCTCCGCAAATAAATCGGCGGGGGTCTCCCGGAGGCAGCGGGTGGGGAAGCGGGGTCCGGGGAGCCGAGATGGCGGGGATTGAGAGGGAATTATCCACAACCGCTTCCTCACCCACCATCTTGTCGAGCGGTTGAGAGACAAGGACGCCGCGCTGCACGCTGGGAAGCCTGGCGGGATCTCCCGGGCAGCTCTCGCGAGACCTCAGTCAGAGGGCGGGCTATTTGAATGTGATGCGGGCTATTTGAATGTGGCCAGGTCCCAGCCCTCTCCAGGCCACAAGCTCTCTCTGCCCCTGCTCCTCGATTTTTGGCTACACTTCAGTCCCAGGCTCCTGATCTTTGGTCACCTGGTGTGGAGGGGAGCGGGCAGATCGGAGGACCTCCTCATGGGCCTGCTCCTGGGCCTGGCGAAAATAGCCATTAACAGGTCCAGGCAGCGGGCGATCGAGGGGGTCATTCGGCCCGATTGCCTCCCTCTCTTCCACGGCTATGTTCGCGCCCGGGTGGCCCTGGAGATGGAGCACGCGGTGTCCGCCGGCACACTTGAGGCCTTCCGCGACCGGTGGACGCCGCGGGGACTGGAGTGCATCATCACCGCGGCCAACGCAATTTTAATTTAATTTGTTAAGTTTTATTTAAAGTTTTATTAAGTTACAGTTGATTTGTTTAACCACCCAATCAAAAGAGTAGCTCTCTCTGCCCCTACTGCTATTCCCCCATTCCCCCACCATTTACGCTAAGCAACCTCCTATTTAAGAAAGGAGGGAGACAGAAAGCAGGAAACTATAGCCAAACATCTGTCGTTGGGAAAATGCTGGAGTCCTTCATTAAGGAAGCAGTAGCAGGGCATTTGGAAAATCATAATGAAGTCAAGCAGAGTCAGCATGGTTTCATGAAAGGGAAATCATGTTTAACAAATTTTCTGGAGTTCTTTGAGGGTGTAACGAGTAGGGTGGATAAAGGGGAACCAGTAGATGTGGAGTATTTGGATTTCCAGAAGGCATTCGTTAAGGTGCCACATAAAAGGTTACTTCATAAGATAAGAGCTCACGGAGTTGGGGGTAATATATTAGCATGGATAGAGAATTGGCTAACTCTCTCTCTCTCTTAGGCAGTCCCTCGGAACCGAGGATGACTTGCTTCCACATTAAAAATTAGTTCTCAGGTGACTGATGAGTCCAATGCGGGACCTACAGTCTCCCTCACAGGTGGGGCAGACGGTGGTTGAAGGGGTGGGTGGGTGGGGTGCTTGGGTTGACATGCGCTCCTTGCGCTGCCTGCGCTTGGCTTCCACTTGCTCCCGGCGAAGAGACTCGAGGTGTTCGGCGCCTTCCCGGATGCTTCACCTCCACTTTGTGCGGTCTTGGGTCGGATTCCCAGGTGTCGGTGGGGATGTTGCACTTTTTCAAGGAGGCTGGGGCTCTCTTGCCGTGTCAGAGCTCCGAGTAGAGCGCTTGTTTTGGGAGTCTCGTATCGGGCATGCGGACGATGTGACCCATCCATCGGAGCTGATCGAGCGTGGTCAAAGCTTCGATGCTGGGTATGTTGGCCTGAGCGAGAACACTGATGTTGGTGCGCCTATCCTAACTAACAGAAAGCAGAGAGTAGGGATAAATGGGTCATTTTCCGGTTGGCAAACGGTAACTAGTGGGATGCCACAGGGATCGGTGCTGGGGCCTCAACTATTTACAATCTACATTAATGACTTGGATGAAGGGACCGAGTGTAATGTAGCCAAGTTTGCGGATGATACAAAGATGGGTGGGAAAGCAAGTTGTGCAGAGGACCCAGAATCTGCAAAGGGATATAGACAAGCTAAGTGAGTGGGCAAACATTTGGCAGATGGAGTATAATGTGGGAAAGTGCGAGGTTATCCACTTTGGCAGGAAAAATAAAAAAGCAAATTATTATTTAAATGGAGAGAGATTACAAAATGCTACAGTTCTGAGGGACCTGGAGGTCCTTGTGCATGAAACACAAAAAGTTAGCATGCAGGTACAGCAAGTAATCAAAAATGCAAATGGAATGTTGGCCTTTATTTCAAGGGGGTTGGAGTATAAAAGCAGGGAAGTCCTGCTACAACTGTACAGGGTATTGGTGAGACCACACCTTGAGTACTGCGTACAGTTTTGGTCTCCTTATTTAAGGAAGGATATACTTGCATTGGAGGCAGTTCAGAGATGATTCACTAGGTTAATTCCAGAGATGAGGGGGTTGACTTATGAGGAAAGGTTGAGCAGGCTGGGCCTATACTCATTGGAATTTAGAAGAATGAGAGGTGATCTTATTGAAACATATAAGATACTGAGGGGGCTCAACAAGGTAGATGCAGAGAGGATGTTTCCCCTCGTGGGGAAATCTAGAACTCGGGGGCATAGTTTCAGAATAAAGGGTCGCCCTTTTAGAACTGAGATGAGGAGGAATTTCTTCTCTCAGAGGGTCGTAAATCTGTGGAATTCTCTGCCCCAGAGAGCTGTGGAGGCTGGGTCATTAAATACATTTAAAGTGGAGATAGACAGATTTTTGCAAGATAAGTGAGTGAAGGGTTATGGGGAGCGGGCAGGGAAGTGGCTTTGAGCCCAAGATCAGCCATGATCTTATTGAATGGCGGAGCAAGCTCGAGGGGCCAAGTGGCCTATTCCTGCTCCTATTTCTTATGTTCTCCTCTGGTTCACAACAACACATTTCGAGTAAGCACGAGACTCCGTCGCGGGGCGCACGGCAACAGACTCCACTGATACACAGTAAAGGAGATCGGCCTTAACCGCAGACAAGAGAGCGGCTTGACCGGTTTCCATGTCTTCCGAGCGCACTCTGGCAAGCTGTTGAAAAGCGTGCTCCTTTATATGCACAGTTCTGACAAAAGGTCTTTGACCTGAAACGTTGACTCTGTTTCTCTCTCCACAGATGCTGCCCGACCTGCCGAGCATTTTCTGTTTTTATTATCCTTCACACGCCATATTTTGACTACATCAAAGGACAATGTCAAAATGAAGTATCTATTTCCCAAATCCTCTGAAAACAGATTGTCAGCTAGTCCCACTCCCACTCTGGGGAAATGGCGGGCGAGTGGGAGGAGCTGAAGTGCTCTTGCAGAGAGCCGGCATGGGCTCGACGGGCCGAATGGCCTCCTCCTGTGCTGTATTCTGCTCACTATTCCAGAATCATTCTGGATTGCAAAGATAAACCCTGGCTCTTATTCTCCACTGCTAACCATCTTCTTAAACCCCTCTCCCCTGTCTCCTCCACCCTCATTTCCGACAACAAGTGTGAGGAGCACATGGACTTCTTTGTCTCTAAGATTGAGACCATGCGTTCAGCTGCCTCTGCCACTTCCCTTCCTTCCCCTAGCCCACCGGGCCAAACTTCCTCTAAGGTTCCCCCCCTGCCCTAGACCTGAAATCACATCTTTCTCCAGTTTCTCTCCGATCTCACCTCAGGACCTCTCCGCGCTCATCCTGTCCTTGAGAGCCACCTCCTGCTCCTTCGACCCTATTCCCACCAAACTGCTGACCACCCAACTTCCTTTTCTGGCTCCCATGTTAGCTGACATTGTTAACGGTTCTCTCTCCTCATGAACTGTCCCCCTCTCCCTCAAATCTGCCGTCATCACCCCTCTCCTCAAAAAAACAACCTTTACATAGAAGCATAGAAGATAGGAGCAGGAGTAGGCCATTCGGCCCCTCGAGCCTGCTCCGCCATTTAATGAGATCATGGCTGATCATCCAAATTCAGTACCATGTCCCTGCTTTCTCCCCATATCCCTTGATCCCTTTAGCCTTAAGAAATATATCTATCTCCTTCTTGAATCTATTTAATGAATTGGCCTCAACTGCCTTGTGTGGTAGAGAATTTCACAGGTTCACCACTCTCTGGGTGAAGAAATTCCTCCTCATCTCAGTCCTAAATGGCTTACCCCTTATCCTTAGACTGTGACCCCTGGTTCTGGACTCCCCCGCCATCAGGAACATCCTTCCTGCATCCAGTCTGTCTAGTCCTGTTAGAATTTTATAAGTTTCAATGAGATCCCCTCTCATTCTTCTAAACTCCAGCGAGTATAAGCCTAATCGACCCAATCTCTCCTCATACGCCATTCCTGCCATCTGTAAGAAATAGCTGTTAGATTCAAAGATGGGTTTTAATTCTTAGAACAGAGACTGACAACATGTAGCCGGGAACAGATAGCAGAAATGCGAGCAAGGTCGAATATCAAGCATCAAAAGACAAATAGAAGTGATAAGGGAATCGTAAAATGCAAAACAACACAGGGTGGAGGATAATAGACAAAAATGGAGCCGAAAAGTCTTAAAATGTCCTTAAAGAAACATAACAAAACATTCCTCAGAAAGATAAGAGGGAGGCCTCGTCAGTCATGCAGAAAGGGACGGCGAGGGATGCCTTCCCGCTTCACAATTGGACAATAGGATGGGGGCTCAAATGATTGACACCAGGTGATTACCAGCCCACCGAAATAACTATAAATATAGACGACCGAGAGAGGAAATCAGGCAGTTAGGGGCGAAGGCTTCCCCGAGGTGGCTACGGCCTAACATCTTGGTCAAGTTTAGCCTCTGAGGTGGCTGACGGCCTAACACCTCCAACAGCTCGAGGGATGACCCAGCGGAAGTGACCGCTGCAGCAGACTGCAGGAATCCACCCAATCTGAGACCACCGTACTGCCTCCCCGTCCGTCCGGTCGTGGCATTCCGCTCCGGGAGTCGTAGATCGCTCTCTACTGTCACGGGTTGTATGTCTATTATACTCGGCTTAAACCATATGCAAGACCTGATTATGCTTTAAAACTGTAGCTCTTTAATAAAAGCCTTACAACTTCTAAAACCCTTTTGGGTAATCTGTGTGTGGCCTGTGATCCGGATCTTACAGTGGTGTCAGAAGTGGGATCACAGAGTTCGGAGTTATAAGGTTCCGGTCGGGGTGACCGGAGGGACCGGTCAAATGCACATGATCGTTGCTTAGACTGAGTATAGTGTTTTATTCTCTCTGAAAGAAGGGAGCGGTAAAGAGCTTGTTGAAAGGTAAAACCAGAAATACAATGGCGTTGGCATATCACCGGGAACAGTTGATAGATAGCCTGAAGGAGGTAAAGCATAAAGTGCAGGAGAGAGAGGGAGAGATAAAGAAGGAAAAAGATCTAATTTGCAGGCTAACCAATCTGAAAACTCAGCAAAGGAAGGGAAAAAACAAGGATTTGGAAAGCCAGGAAAAGCTGCTGAGACACCGATTTAAAAAGAGAAACAAAAGAGAAATTTAAAGCTTTATCGACATGGAAGTTATTAACGTCTGTGCCGAGACAAATAAAACACAACATTTGCTGAGTGAAAGGAAGCTTAACAAATGCTGGAATTTCAGTTTGTATGAAAGTGTGTGTTAAAGTGTGACTGTTTTTCTGACTATGAATGTTTAAGAAGTTACAGTATTTCTTTTGTCTGAAAAGTCTGTCTTTAAAAGAAAGATTTTGTTATGTGTGGTTTAGCTCCGCCCACTTCTCTGTGTTAAAAGCATTAAAAAACTTTTGTCTTGGATTTTGGAAGTTTTAAGAATGTGCGAATAGATTGTGCCACAATAATTGGGAAAAAAAAACTTTGAACTACAATTTAAGTTAAGCTGGTGTGTAAAAACTGAGAAGAGCAACAAAAAGTTTGTTTAACAAAAGATTACGTTTCAGTCTAACATTTAACCTTGGAGTCGTGGTTGCTATGGTGAAATCTTCCAAAGCAGTTTGATTTGATTTGCTTAAATGTGAAAAACTAATTTTTCTCCAGTTATATTCAATGTTTTTACAGTATTTTGGAAAGACATCTGAAGAAAGGACAATAAGAAATGTGACGTAATTTACTGGTTCTGCAAGCATGTGCTAGTTTGCTTTGTTTTATCTGTTCTGTTCGTGTTTAGTTAAAGTGTGAAAACACGACTGTCTTTTTCGATCGGGAAAGTTTTTTTAAATGTACGTGAAGTGACGCAATTGCTTGCGCCTGACAATGTTTCGCTCCACCTTCTTAAAAACCTGCAAAGGAGTTAACCCTTTCCACTGACAGCTGTTTAAGTTCACTGAGCAACAACTTTAGTATGAAATTTAAAGATATTGGACATTATTAAATTTAAGTTTCTTAATTTTAAGTTAATATTTCCCCACAGTGACAGAGGAAAATTATGATTTGATAAATTAACCCCTTGGGCTCTAAGTAGAGTCACAATGGAGTCTCTTCTTTCTTTTGTTATATGGAAGTTACCTTATAAACTAATTGCAGCACTTCTGTCTCTAATGTTAAAACACTGTGTAAGCCACCTAGCCTGGGAATCACTTGTTTCTGAAATTGGAAATGGAGGATAAATTGATAGAAATGAAATTGAACATTGACAAAACCTGTCAGTTCAATAATACTGCTGTTTGGATTTTGGGATAATTTTGTAATAACAAAATGGACTCAGGCACTATATATTGGGTTACTTTTGGGAAAATAAAAGATCCTCTAAAATAATGATAAATAAAAAGTGTTAATAACTTGGACCAAGTGAGAATGTTTGATCTATGTTTTCAATCTTAAATATTGTACTGGACAGTAAAGTTCCTCCAGGGCTCATGAATGAGATATGAATAGTAATTAATAGGATGGGTACAATGGAGAGAGGAAGTGATTGAGGGTGTGAGATAGAAACAGGAGAATTACACCACCAATTGAGAATTTTCCAAACTTTCTAGTGAAAGTCAGGAAAGTGTAGTTAAGAATAGTAAATTGATAGCTTTCTCTTGGAGACATTTGTGTCCCTGCCTATAATGAACTTTTTAACAAAACTGAATTTGATAGCCTGGCCACTACCCAAGACATCAGAACCATGCGGTGGAAGATGAACAAAGACCTCCAGACAATCTTTTGATAAGATCACCTGAAAGCCCGAGAAAGACTTGTATCGGATGGCACGTGTGGCATGATATTGAGATACCGGTATGAGTGTGCAAATGTGATTTGTTACGTATGAGGCAATTACCACCTGGGAATGTATGGTGAATCTGCACTGAAGAACGGGTCTCAGACATGCTCAGTTACTTGACAACAGCAAAACATGAAATGGTTAATGTGGTTCAGGAGAGCGAGACAACCTTTAAAGCATTGACACATACTCCGTCAAGAAACTATCTAATTAATGAAACAATCAGAATAGAGTTAAATACGCTGGTACCTGTTAGAGGGATTGAAATTGAAGTTGAAGTGGAGAGTTACATGGAATCTGGATTGGGACAATTGAGGGCCAAGGAGAAATCATATTTAGTAAGAATTATCCACAAGATGGATATGAGTAAAAGAGAGATCTGGAGAATCTTTTAAGTCCATGATTTGTTGATTAGATGTTAAACTGTAATGTCGCTTGAAATGATTGTAAGACTGAATTTAACTGTGACTGTAATAATTGTGTTTTGTAGGTAACAGAGCGTGGGAAAAACCAGTGCGAATCCAGTATGAGGTGGTTTGAGTGGTGCCTCCTGTGTCACTACTACTGCAACTATCATGCTTTACGGGTCTAACAGGACCTGTCCCATCAATCAACATGTTTTGCATAATATCGAAACCTATGCTCAAGTGAAACTGGCAGTAAATGAGATTCTTAAGTATGAGCTGCACAATTATGTGGCACAATTCGGATACTACATTCCCCTGTTGTCTGAGGGCTTCAGTGAGCTCGTGATGCGACTGAACTCCTCCCTAAAGCATTTTTATGTTTTGGAGCAAGACAACTCGAGAATCGATATTGAAATTGACAGCACAGAGGACAACTCACACTGGTGAGATATTGGGCTTAATACATCAGCACACCCTTAGGTTCGTATTATTTCACACGCTCTGGTAGTTATCCAACTTGTAATGATAGTGTATTTGATATATGTAACGTGTGGAGTAAGACTTTGATACATAAGCCAATTGGGTACTCATGCCCATGACTAACCAGCACTAACAAATTAATTGAGCACACCGAAAGAGAAGATCCGAAGCAACGTAGAGGAGACCCCAGGCGGGGTAACATCAGGAAAGATAGAAGAAACAGAGGATACCCCAGGCGGGGCAGAATTGGAACTCCGGAACAGTGAATTGAGTAAGGGGTCAGAAGTTGCCACAGTACCAAAACGGCTCTTATCAAAGTCACAAATGACAACCTTTGTGACTGTGACAAAGGTAAACTATCCCTCCTCCTCCTTCTTGACTTGTCTGCAGACTTTGACACGGTTGACCACTCCATCCTTCTCCAACGCCTCTTCACTGTCATCCAGCTGGGTGGGACTGCACTCGCCTGTTAAAGGCGCTATATAAATACAAGTTGTTGTTGGTTGTTTCTGTTGTCTAAATGGGGTAGAGGAGCAGGGGGATCTGGGGGTACAGATACACAAATCACTAAAAGTAGCGACGCAGGTTAATAAGGCCATAAACAAAGCAAACAAAGCACTGGGGTTCATTTCTAGAGGGATAGAATTGAAAAGCAGCGAAGTTATGTTAAACTTGCATCGAACCTTGGTTAGACCGCACTTGGAGTTACTGCGATGGCCGCTATAGAAATGCAAGTTCTTGGCAAGTGAAAGCTTGCTGGTCTGGGTACCGTATTCCAGTCCGATTCAGAGCCAGCAGAGAGAATAAGGAGAGAGAGAACTGGAGCTGAGGAAATCACTGGAGGAAGCGCATAAAAATAAAATCAACTCGGCCTAAAGAATCAGGGAAAGCAGTTTGTTTCGGTTACCCGATAGCTCAGGAGATAGCAGTGTCGAGTCTATTGCTAGCACAGGAGATAGCAGTGTCGAGTCTATTGCTAGCACAGGAGATAGCAGTGTCGAGTCTATTGCTAGCACAGGAGATAGCAGTGTCGAGTCTATTGCTAGCACAGGAGACAGCAGTGTCGAGTCTATTGCTAGCACAGGAGATAGCAGTGTCGAGTCTATTGCTAGCACAGGAGATAGCAGTGTCGAGTCTATTGCTAGCACAGGAGACAGCAGTGTCGAGTCTATTGCTAGCACAGGAGACAGTGCGAAGGAAATAGCCATATTCCAAGAAATACATCATCCTATAAACAGATTTGATAATATTAAAACATGACATACTTCCCATACTTAAGAAAAGACATACTTGCTCTCGAGTCAGTACAAAGAAGGTTCACTCGGTTAATCCCGGGGATGAGGGGATGGACATATGAGGAGAGGTTGGGTAGATTGGGACTCTACTCATTGGAGTTCAGAAGAATGAGAGGCGATCTTATTGAAACATATAAGATTGTGAAGGGGTTGGATCGGGTGGATGCGGGGAGGATGTTCCCGATGATGGGTGAAACTAGAACTAGGGTCATAGTCTTAGAATAAGGGGCTGCTCTTTCAAAACTGTGATGAGAAGGAACTACTTCACTCAGAGGGTGGTAGGTCCATGGAATATGCTGCCCCAAAAAGCTGTAGAAGCTACATCATTACATAAATTTAAAACAGAAATAGAAGTAAAGGGAATTAAGGGTTACGGGGAGCGGGCAGGAATTTGGACATCAGTCTAGGTTCGGATCGGTCATGGCCCTGTGGGTAGCGTAGCCTGATCCTGCTCCTATTTCGTGTGTCCAATTCTGTTAGGTTCAGGAGATGGTTCTGTGATAGTAGATTGGCGGTTAGGATCAGATCAGCCATGATCTTATTGAATGGCGGAGCAGGCTCGAGGGGCCAATTGGCCTACTCCTGCTCCTATTTCTTATGTTCTTATGTTCTTATGACAAACTGGGGTTAAAAATCTAAAAGCCTCAATGACACAGGCCGTAAAACAGAAATACAGGCTTCTGAGATAAGATGGTTTGTTAACACAAAGCTGTAAAACATCACAAGCTTTGAAATGGGAAATGTTTGTAAATACAAAGACATGGCCCTATTGAAACAGCAAGCTGGAGGTTCCTCTATGTCTGAACATTGGAACCAACACAATGGAATGACCCAAGTAAAGTGTCGAAATTTAACACTTCGAACAGGTGCACAGAACATTAAAAAAACCAAGTGCCTTTGAAAAAATGACATCAAGTAAAAGAAATACCTGCCGTAAAATAGTTTTATGTTAAACTTAGAAACAGGAGACATGATTCTTAATACAACCAATTGAAGTAAATAAGAAATGCAAAGAACACCCTAGATGAAGTGTTTATATTATGGGCAACACGGTGGCATAGTGGTTAGCACTGGTGCCTCACAGCGCCAGGGACCCGGGTTCGAATCTGGCCTCGGGTGACTGTCTGTGTGGAGTTTGTACATTCTCCCCATGTCTGCGTGGGTTTCCTCCGGGTGCTCCGGTTTCCTCCCACAGTCCAAAAATGTGCGGGTTAGGTTGATTTGGCTATGATAAATTGACCCTTAGTGTTAGGGGGGGATTAAATATGTGGGGTTACGGGGATAGGATAGGAAGGGATATGTTAGGGGGAATTAAATACGTGGGGTTACGGGGATAGGGTGGGATATGTGTCGGTGCAGGCTCGATGGGGATTCTGTGAGAAAGCAGGGACAGGGTACTGGATTTGGATGATCAGCCATGATCGTATTGAATGGTGGAGCAGGCTCGACGGGCCGAATGGCCTTCTCCTGCTCCTAGTTTCTATGTTTCTATAAGTTGTAAAAGGTACAAATAGGAAGGCTTTGAAAATATAATATCAATAGATGACACCAAGCAATTACATTGTGTTTGTATTGAAAATGGAATAGTTAAGAGACACGATGTCTGGCTTACAAGTAGTTAAGTGATATTAGAAATTCAATAGAAAGACTTCCTAAGAATGGCATCAAATAGATAAATCAATAATAACCATTTTATGATAGGTTTTTGAAACACCTAAAGGTAGAGACACAAGTCTGGTTGCAACAGTTGAATTGACAGTAAAGAATAGAAAACAATTCAATAGAGTATCACTAGAGACAATTAGCTGACATCAGCAGAATACTTCAAAGAAAATACCACTAAAAAAAAGTATAAAAATAAGAGCTTTTCAGATGAAAAGTCAGAGGTCGCTGGAAGGGCAAGCGTTTCTCAGCTTCACAGGCACGCTCTGTAAGTTTACAACTCTGAGTCTCGGGTAATCAAGGTATTTGATTCTTCTGGATTAAGAAATAAGTAGAAGTGTGGAAATGTAACAAGTTAAGATTTGAGAATAAAGATCTCTGATAAGAAACGTAAGCTATTTGGGTTTTGAACGGTTAAAGATACGATTGCCATAACAGCTGTTAACTAAATGTCGGTTCTTTAATAAATCTATATATTTTTGGAATTATCTCACAGAGTATTTCTGTATAAACTCGCGAACTCAATTTCTGTATCCTCAACACAGCAGTGTCCAGTCTGTTGCTAGCACAGGAGACAGCAGTGTCCAGTCTGTTGCTAGCACAGGAGACAGTAGTGTCCAGTCTGTTGCTAGCACAGGAGACAGCAGTGTCCAGTCTGTTGCTAGCACAGGAGACAGCTGTGCCTTTACGGGATTGCGTGGGCTATTCAAAATACCATGCATCCGGCTTAATCTGAACTGAGAAACCGGCAAGCCGGCTGCACGGGATCCCTGGAGAGCTGTGCGTCTGCGCAGCTTAAAGGGATCATTGGTTCCTATGCACCTTGTCCTTCTAGGTGGCGGAGGTCGCAGGTTTGGGAGGTGCTGCCGAAGAAGCCTTGGCAAGTTGCTGCAGTGCATCTTGTAGATGGTACACACTGCAGCCACGGTACGCCGGTGGTGGAGGGAGCGAATGTTTAAGGTGAAGGATGGGGTGCCAATCGAGCAGGCTTTTTTTTTTATTCGTTCCTGGGATGTGGGCGTCGCTGGCAAGGCCAGCATTTATTGCCCATCCCTAATTGCCCTTGAGAAGGTGGTGGTGAGCCATCTTCTTGAACCGCTGCAGTCCGTGTGGTGAAGGTGCTCCCACCGTACAGTTAGGGAGGGAGTTCCAGGATTGTGACCCAGCGACGATGAAGGAACGGCGATATACTTCTAAGTCAGGATGGTGTGTGACTTGGAGGGGAACTTGGAGGTGGTGGTGTTCCCACGTGCCTGCTGCCCTTGTCCTTCTAGGTGGAAGAGGTTGCGGGTTTGGGAGGTGCTGTTGAAGAAGCCTTGGCGAGTTGCTGCAGTGCATCTTGTAGATGGTACACACTGCAGCCACGGTACGTCGGTGGTGGAGGGAGTGAATGTTTAAGGTGGTGGATGGGGTGCCAATCAAGCGGGCTGCTTTGTCCTGGATGATGTCGAGCTTCTTGAGTGTTGTTGGAGCTGCACTCATCCAGGCAAGTGGAGGGTATTCCATCACACTCCTTACTTGTGCCTTGTAGATGGTGGAAAGGCTTTGGGGAGTCAGGAGGTGAGACACTCGCCGCAGAATATCCAGCCTCTGACCTGCTCTTGTTGCCACAGTATTTATGTGGCTGGTCCAGTTAAGTTTCTGGTCAATGATGACCCCCAGGATGTTGATGGTGGGGGATTTGGCGATGTTAATGCCATTGAATGTCAAGGTGCGGTGGTTAGACTCTCGCTTGTTGGAGATAGTCATTGTCTGGCACTTGTGTGGCGCAAATATTACCTGCCACTTATCAGCACAAGACTGAATGTCGTCCAGGTCTTGCTGCATGCAGGCATGGACTGCATGTTTGGACCAAGGCTGTAATGAGGTCTGGAGTCGAGTGGTCCTGGCGGAACCCAAACTGAGCATCAGTGAGCAGGTTATCGGTGAGTGAGTGCCGCTTGATAGCACTGTCAACAACACCTTCCATCACTTTATTACAATCATTCGGTTGTTGTTTCATGGTCACCATTACTGATACTAGCTTTTTAATTCCAGATTTTTTTAATTAACTAAACTTAAATTCCACAGCTGCCGTGGTGGAATTTGAACTTGTTTCATCTGGAATCATTAGTCCGGCTTGCTGGATTACTAGTCCAGTAACATAACCACTATGCTAGCAGTCCCTTAGAATATAAGAACATAAGAAATAGGAGCAGGAGTCGGCCATTCAGCCCTTCGAGCCTGCTCCGCCATTCAATGAGATCATGGTTGATCTTCTGCCTCAACTCCATTCACCGGCCCTATCGCCATATCCCTTGATGCCCTTACTAGTCAGAAATCTATCGACTTCTGTTTTGAATATACCCAATGACTGAGCCTCCACAGGCCTCTGGGGTAGAGAATTCCAAAGATTCACCACCCTCTGTGTGAAGAAATTTCTTCTCATCTCAGTCCTGAATGGCCTACCCTTTAACCTGAGGCTGTGGCCCCTGGTTCTAGACTCCCCAGCCAAGGGAAACATTCTCCCAGCATCCACCCTATCAAGCCCTGTAATAATTTTGTATGGTTCAATGAGATCCCCTCTCATTCTTCTGAATTCAAGAGAATACAGGCCTAATTTACTCAATCTCTTCTCATACGACAGTCCCGCCATCCCAGGAATCAATCTCGTGAACCTTCGTTGCACTCCCTCTATGCATTCCTTCCTTGTGTAGGGAAATACCAGCCCAATTATGGCCTTGCATGTTAGGTATGTGGGTCTCCTAGCAACAAGTCCTTTATCTAGGTAAGGGTCCCAGGCTGCTGCTTGGGAGATAGGGCTGGGATTTAAAACAGAAAATGCTGGAAATACTCAGCAGGTCAGGCAGCATCTGTGGAGAGAGAAACAGAGTTAATGTTTCAGGTCGATGACCTGTCGTCACAACTAGAAAAGTTAGAGATGTAACAGGTCTTGAGCACGTGCAGGGGCAGGGAAAGCGGGGAGGGGAGGAAAGAACAAAAGGGAGGGTCTGTGATTAACTGCACAGTTTTGGCCTCCTTATTTAAGGAAGGATATACTTGCCTTGGAGGCGGTGCAACAACAGTTCACTCGGCTGAGGCCTGGGATGAGAGGGCTGTCCTATGAGAAGAGATTGAGTAGATTGGACCTATACATTCTGGAGTTTAGAAGAATGAGAGGTGATCTCGTTGAAACATATAAGATTCTGAAGGGGATTGACAGGGTCGATGCTGAGAGGTTGTTTCCCCCTGGCTAGAGAGTCGAGAACTAGGGGGCATAGTCTCAGGATAAGGGGCCGGCATTTTAAGACTGAGGTGAGGAGGAATTTCTTCACTTAGAGGGTTGTGAATCTTGGAATTCTCTACCCCAGAGGGCCTGTGGAGGCTCAGTCATTGAGTATATACACAACAACTTGTATTTATATAGCGCCTTTAACATAGTAAAACGTCCCAAGGCGCTGCACAGGAGTGTTATAAGACAAAAAAAATTGACACCGAGCCACATAAGGAGAAATTAGGGCAGATGACCAATAGCTTGGTCAAAGAGTTAGGTTTTAAGGAGCGTCTTAAAGGAGGAAAGAGAGGTAGCGAGGCGGAGAGGTTTAGGCAGGGAATTTCAGAGCTTAGGGCCGAGGCAACAGAAGGCACGGCCACCATATGGTTGAGTGATTATAATCAGGGATGCTCAAGAGGGCAGAATTAGAGGAGCGCAGATATCTCGGGGTGGGGGTTGTGGGGCTGGCGGAGATTACAGAGATAGGGTGGGGGCGAGGCCATGGAGGGATTTGTAAACAGGATGAGAATTTTGAAATCGAGGCGTTGCTTAACCGGGAGCCAATGTAGGTCAGCGAGCAGAAGGGTGATGGGTGAATGGGACTTGGTGCGAGTTAGGACACGGGCAGGCCGAGTTTTGGATTACCTCAAGTTTACGTAGGGTGGAATGTGGGAGGCCAGCCAGGAGTGCGTTGGAATAGTGAAGCCTAGAGGTAACAAAGGCCTGGATGAGGGTTTTGGCAGTGGATGAGCCGAGGCAAGGGCGGAGACGGACGATGTTAAGGAGGTGGAAATAGGCGGTCTTTGTTATGCTGCGGATATGTGGTCGGAAGCTCATTTCAGGGTCTAATATGACACCAAGGTTGCGAACAGTGTGGTCTCAGCCTCAGACAGATGTTAGGGAGAGGGATGGAGTCAGTGGCTGGGGACCGAAGACAATGGCTTCGGTCTTCCCAATATTTAATTGGAGAAAATTTCTGCTTATCCAGAACTGGATGTCGGACAAGCAGTCTGACAATTTCGAGACTGTGTAGGGGTCGAGAGAATTGGTGGTGAGGTAGAGCTGGGTGTCGTCGGCGTACTTGTGGAAACTGATGCTGTGTTTTCGGATGATGTCGCCAAGGGGCAACATGTAGATGAGAAATAGGAGGGGGCTAAGGATAGATCCTTGGGGGACACCAGAGGTAACGGGAAGAGAAGCCATTGCAGGTGATTCTCTGGCTCTGATTAGAGAGATAAGAATGGAACCAGGCGAGTGCAGTCCCACCCAGCTCGACGACGGTGGAGAGGCGTTGGAGGAGGATGAAGTGGTCAACCGTGTCAAAGGCTGCAGACAGGTCGAGAAGAACGAGGAGGGATAGTTTACTGCAGTCCCAGTCACATAGGATGTCATTTGTGACTTTGATGAGAGCCATTTCGGTTCTGTGGCGGGGGAGAAACCTGATTGGAGGGATTCAAACATGGAGTTGTGGGAAAGATGGGCACGGATTTTGGAGCAAGATAGCACATTCAAGGACTTTGGAGAGGAAAGGGAGGTTGAAGATGGGGCAATAGTTTGCAAGGACAGAGGGTTGGTTTTTTGAGGTGAGGGATGATGCCGGCAGATTTGAGGGAGAGGGGGAGAAGTCCCGAGGAGAGCGAACCGTGAACAATATTAGCTAACATGGGAGCCAGAAAGGGAAGTTGGGTGGCCAGCAGATTAGTAGGAATAGGGTCGAGGGAGCAGGAGGCGGGTCTCATGGGCAAGATGTGCTCGGAGAGGGCACTAGGGGAGATGGGAGAGAGACTAGAGAAATAGGCGAGTTCAGGGCTAGAGCAGGGGGGAACCTTAGGAGAAGTTTGGCCCAGTGGGCTAGGGGAAAGGAGGGAAGCGGCAGAGGCAGCTGAACAGATGGTCGCAATCTGAGTTATAAAGCAGTCCATGTTGGACTTGTTGTTGGAGGTGAGGGTGGAGGAGACAGGGGAGAGGGGTTTAAGAAGACGGTTTGTAGTGGTTTGTAGTGGGGGGGGGGGCGAGGTGCTTCACCAATCCAGGCGGTTGCCAACACGGAATTGGCGTAACAAAGGGTTTCATTGCACGTTAATACCTTTCCTGAAACATACCTACTTGTACAACATCTTTGAACCACAGTTCTCCCTCGTATTGACTCAGCAGATGTCACATGACTGGTATAAGAACATAAGAATTAGGAACAGGAGTTGGCCATACGGCCCCTCGAGCCTGCTCCGCCATTCAATAAGATCATGGCTGGTCATCGACCTCAACTCCACTTTCCCGCCCGATCTCCATATCCCTTGATTCCTCTAGAGTCCAAAAGTCTATTGATCTCAGCCTTGAATATACTCAAAGACTCAGCATTCACAGCCCTCTGGGGCAGAGAATTCCAAAGATTCACAACCCTCTGAGTGAAGAAATTCCTCCTCCTCTCGGTCTTAAATGGCCTACCCCTAATCCTGAGACTATGCCCCCTAGTTCTAGACTCTCCAGCCAGGGGAAACAACCTCTCAGCATCTACCCTGTCAATCCCCTTCAGAATCTTGTATGTTTCAATGAGATCACCTCTCATTCTTCTAAACTCCAGAGAGTATAGGCCCATTCTACATAATCTCTCATCATAGGACAGCCCTCTCATCCCAGGAATCAATCTAGTGAACCTTCGTTGCACTGCCTCCAAGGCAAGTATATCCTTCCTTAGATAAGGAGACCAGAACTGTGCACAGTACTCCAGGTGTGGTCTCACCAAGGCCCTGTACAATTGTAGCAAGACTTCCTTACTCTTATACTCCAACCCCCTTGCAATAAAGGCCAACATGCCATTTGCCTCCCTTATTGCTTGCTGTACCTGCATGCTAGCTTTCTGTGTTTCTTGCACGAGGACACCCAAATCTCTCTGTACACCAACATTTGAAAGTTTCTCACCATTTAAAAAATATTCTGTTTTTCTATTCTTCCTACCAAAGTGAATAACCTCACATTTCCCTACATTATACTCCATCTGCTACCTGAGACTAGAACTAGGGGACATAGTCTTAGAATAAGGGGCTGCTCTTTCAAAACTGAGATGAGGAGGAACTACTTCACTCAGAGGGTGGTAGGTCCATGGAATATGCTGCCACAAAAAGCTGTAGAAGCTACATCATTAAATAAATTTAAAACAGAAATAGACAGTTTCCTAGAAGTAAAGGGCATTAAGGGTTACGGGAGCGGGCAGGAATTTGGACATGAGTCTAGGTTCGGATCGGTCATGGCCCTGTGGGTAGTGGAGCGGGCCCAGGGACCGTGTAGCCTGATTCTGCTCCTATTTCGTGTGTGCAATTCTGTTAGATGCAGGAGATGGTTCTGTGATAGATAGTAGATTGGCGGTTAGGATCAGATCAGCCATGATTGGCCTACTCCTGCTCCTATTTCTTATGTTCTTATGTTCTTACTGCCCACTCACTTAGTCTGTCTATATCCCTTTGCAGACTCTTTGTGTTCTCCTCACAGCTTACTGTCCCACCTAGCTTTATATCATCAGCAAAGTTGGATACATTACACTCGGTCCCTTCATCTAGGTCATTAATATAGATTGTAAATAGCTGCGGCCCCAACACTGATCTTTGCGGCACCCCACTAGTTACAGCCTGCCAACCTGATAAAGATCCGTTTATCCCTACTCTCTGTTTTCTGTCCGTTAACCAATCCTCTATCCATGCTACTATATTACCCCCAACCCCATGAGCCCTAATCTTGTGTAATAACCTTTTATGTGGCACCTTATCGAATGCCTTTTGGAAATCCAAATATACTACATCCACTGATTCCCCTTTATCTACCCTGCTAGTTACATCCTCACAAAACTCTAATAAATTTGTCAAACATGATTTCTCTTTCATAAAACCATGTTGACTCTGCCTAATTATGTTATGATTTTCTAAGTGCCCTGATACCAGTTCCTTAACAATGGATTCCAGCAACTGATGTCAGGCTAACTGGCCTGTAGTTTCCTGTTTTCTCTCTCCCTCCTTTCCTGAATAGCGGTGTTACATTTGCAACCTTCCAATCTGCTGGGACTGTTCTAGAATCTAGGGAATTTTGGAAGATCAAAACCAATGCATCCACTATCTCTTCAGCCACCTCTTTTAGAACCCTAAGATGTAGGCCGTCAGGTCCAGGGGATTTGTCAGCTTTTAGTCCCATTAGTTTCTCTAGTGCTTTTTCTCTACTTATATTAATTATGTTAAGTTCCTCACCCTCGTTAGACCCTTGGTTCCCCACCATTTTTGTATGCTTTTTGTGTCTTCTACTGTGAAGACAGATACAAAATATTTGTTTAACGTTTCTGCCATTTCCTTATTCCCCATAATAATTTCTCCTGTCTCAGCCTCTAAGGGAACAACGTTACTTTTGCTACTCTCTTTTTACATACTTGTAGAAGCTCTTACAATCTGCTTTTATATTTCTTGCTAGTTTTCTCTCATATTCTATTTTTCCCTTCCTATCAATTTTTTGGTCATCCTTTGCTGGTTTGTGAAACTCTCCCAATCCTCAGGCTTACTATTATTCTTTGCAACATTATAAGCTTCTTCTTTCAATCTAATGCTATCCTTAACTTCTTTAGTTAGCCACGGTTGGATCACTTTTCCCGTGGAGTTTTTGTTTCTCAATGGAATGTATTTTTGTTGAGAATTATGAAATATTTCTTTAAATGCGAGCCACTGCTTATTCACCGCCATACCTTTTAATCTATTTTTCCAATCTACCTTAGCCAACTCGTCCCTCATATCTATGTAATTGGCTTTATTTAAGTTTAAGACTCTAGTTTCGGACTTAGGCAAGTCACTCTCAAATTTAATGTAAAATTCTATCATATTATGATCACTCCGCCCCAGAGGATCATTTACTGTGAGATTGCTAATTAACCCTGTCTCATTACACAATACAAGATCTAAAATAGCCTGTTCCCTGGTTGGTTCCATGACTTATTGTTCTAGGAAACTGTCCTGAATGCATTCCATGAACTCGTCCTCCAGATTACCTTTGCCAATTTGATTTGTCCAGTCTATATGAAGATTAAAGTCCCCCACGATTATTGCATTACCTTTGTTACAAGCTCCTACTATTTCTTGATTAATATTCTGTCCAATGGTATAGCTACTGTTAGGGGGTCTATATACTACTCCCACCAGTGTTTTCTGCCCCTTGTTATTCCTTATCTCCACCCATACTGATTCTACTTCCTGATCTTCCGAGCCGAGATCCTTTCTCTGTACTGTCCTTATGTCATCCTTTATTATTAGGGCTACTCCCCCTCCTTTTCCATTCTGCCTGTCTTTTTGAAAGATCAAGTATCCTGGAACATTTAGTTCCCAATCTTGGTCACCTTGCAACCACATCTCTGTAATGGCTATTAGATCAAACCCATTTATCTATATTTGTGCCACTAGTTCGTCTATCTTGTTACGAATGCTTCGTGCATTCAGATAAAGAGCCTTTAATTTAAATTTTTTACCATTATTCCCTCCTTTGACCTTATGCTCTGCTGCACTGCTACTGTTAAACTCTCAGCCCCTTCCTGTCAGACACTGCTTATTTTTACCCAAATCGCTACACTGCTCTGATGCCTTGACTTTTCTCTTTAGATTTCTAAATTTCAGCTCACCTGAATCCTCCCGCCCCCCCTTTTTTAGTTTAAAGCCCTATCTACAGCCCTAGTTATTCGATTCGCCAGGGTGCTGGTCCCAGCTCGGTTTAAGTGGAGCCCGTCTCGACAGAACAGCTTCCTCTTTCTCCAGTAGTGGTGCCAGTGCCCCATGAACTGAAACCCCTTCTTCCCACACCACTCTTTGAGCCACGCATTTAACCCTCTGATCTGCTTGACCCAATACCAATTTGCGCATGGCTCAGGTAGTAATCCAGAGATTATTACCCTTGAGGTTCTGCTTATTAATTTAGACCCTAGCTCCTCAAACTCCCTCAGCAGAACCTCATTCTTAGTTCTACCTATGTCATTGGTTCCTACATGGACCACGATAACTGGATCCTCCCCCTCCCACTCCAGGTTCTTCTCCAGCTGTGAGGAGATATCCTTAACCCTGGCACCGGGCAGGCAACATAGCCTTCGGTACTCCCTGTCACAGCTACAGAGATCAGTATCTATCCCCCTGACTATACTGTCCCCTACTACTACCACATTCCTTCCTTCTCCCCCCACTTGGACGGCCCCCTGTACCACGGTGCCATGGTCAGTTTTCCCATCCTCCCTGCTGTCCTTTTCCTCATCCATACAGGTAGAAAGTACCTCGTACCTGTTGGACAAGGTCCAGGGCTGAGGCTCCTCCATCACTACATCCTGGGTCCCCCTACCTTCCTGACTCGCAGTCACACCCTCCTGTCCCTGACCACTCTAAAGTAGTACTTAACCTAAAGGGTGTGACTGCCTCCTGGAACAAAGTGTCCAGGTAACTCTCCCCCCTCCCTGATGTATCGCAATGTCTGCAGCTCGTACTCCAGCTCAACAATTCTGAGCCAAAGTTCCTCGAGTTGCAGACACTTACTGCAGATGCGGTTGCTCGGGATCACGATGCTCTCCACAGACTCCCACATGCTGCAGTTACGACACACCACCTGCCCTGCCATCTCTAACCTTGTTTTATTTATTAATTAATTAGTTAAAGCTTTTATTCAATCGATATTTAAGTTTTAATGTTTGATTATTTTATCTAGTTTAAGTTATTAATGTACTAAGTACAAGCAAGTTACAGTTTCTCAGCTCTTAATTTAACCCCCTTCCCTAACTTAGAGAGCAAAAAAAAGCTGTAATACTCACCAACTAATCACTTACCTGCTCTCCTGTGATGTCACTCTGATTTTTTGTTGTTTTTGAATCGGAGCCTCGTCGCTGTCGCTGTTTTAATTCAGCTCCGCTCTCGGGCCGCTCTTTATCCTCTCGCCGCTGTCGCTGCTTTAATTCAGCTCCGCTCTCGGGCCGCTCTTTATCCTCTCGCCGCTGTCGCTGCTTTAATTCAGCTCCGCTCTCGGGCCGCTCTTTACCCTCTCACCGCTGTCGCTGCTTTAATTCAGGTCCGCTCTCAGGCCGCTCTTTACCCTCTCGCCGCTGTCGCTGCTTTAATTCAGCTCCGCTCTCGGGCCGCTCTTTATCCTCTCACCGCTGTCGCTGCTTTAATTCAGCTCCGCTCTCGGGCCGCTCTTTATCCTCTCGCCGCTGTCGCTGCTTTAATTCAGCTCCGCTCTCGGGCCGCTCTTTACCCTCTCACCGCTGTCGCTGCTTTAATTCAGGTCCGCTCTCAGGCCGCTCTTTACCCTCTCGCCGCTGTCGCTGCTTTAATTCAGCTCCGCTCTCGGGCCGCTCTTTATCCTCTCGCCGCTGTCGCTGCTTTAATTCAGCTCCGCTCTCGGGCCGCTCTTTATCCTCTCGCCGCTGTCGCTGCTTTAATTCAGCTCCGCTCTCGGGCCGCTCTTTATCCTCTCGCCGCTGTCGCTGCTTTAATTCAGCTCCGCTCTCGGCCGCTCTCAGGCCGCTCTTTATCCTCTCGCCGCTGTCACTGCTTTAATTCAGGTCCGCTCTCGGGCTGCTCTTTATCCTCTCGCTGCTTTAATCGGTGAGGAACAGTGGAATTCGAACTCCAGCCCTTACTGTAGTGCTCAAGGTTGCTCGGTCCTGCATTCCTTACCTTGTTATACTCCACGCATATCTTAGAATTATAGAATCATGCAGCACAGAAGGAGGCCATTTGGCCCATCGTGCCTGTGCTGGTTCTTTGGTAGAGAAATCCAATTAGTTCCACTTCCCCGCTCTTTCCCCATAGTCCTGCAAATGTTTCCTTTTTAAATATATATCCAGTTCCCTTTTGAAAGTTACTATTGAATCTGCTTCCACCGCCCCATCAGACAGTGCATTCCAGATCACAACAACTCGCTGCGTGTTGCTGAAAAATTAATTCACTCGAGTCTGTCTTTAAAGCAAAAGATCACAGTTTATTATTCAGAGCGCTCCGGGAGAATTGAGAGCGCTCTGGGAGAAGCGTCACAGCCTGCGGTCTCATGACCCGCTTCTCAATCTAACAATGGCAGCCACGCTCCTTTATACACTTCCAAAAGCCAAAAAATACAAACATCAGCAGTCATGACATCATAAACGACTCGTATGGTCTCTAAAAACAACTTGTTTTCGAATCTTACAATGTTAGCAAAACTCATCTCTTACTTCTGCTTTTTATCAGCCATCTGTGCTGCGAGGTTTCATTCTTATAAATATCTATACTGCAGCCTAAGCAAGTTGGTCTTTTATCTAATTATACCCCTGTCTCCATGCCTTCGGGAGACACTTTGACCTTTACTATAGTCCTTTAAGCAGTTCAACTAATCTTAAACATTACAACTGATTTGCCCTTACATTATTACAATTAATTTTTTTAACTCTTACACTGCGTAAAAAAAAATTCTCCTCATCTCCCCCCTGGCTTTTTTGCCAATTTCCTTAAATCTGTGTCCTCTGGTTACTGACCCTCCTGGACTGGAAACAGTTTCTCCTGATTTACTCTGTCAAAACCGTTCATAATTTTGAACACCTCTATCAAATCTCCTCTTAACCTTCCCTGTTCTAAGGAGAACTATCCCAGCTTCTCCAGTCTCTCCAGATAACTGAAGTCCCTCATCCCTGGAACCATTCTAGGAAATCTCTGTATCGTGACATAAACCCAAGATCCCGGTTGAGACCGTCTTCATGAGTGCGGAACTTGGCTATCAGTTTCTGCTCGATGATTTTGCATTGTCGTGTGTTTCTAAGGTTGCCTCGGAGAACGCTTACCCGCAGATCCGAGGCTGAATGTCCTTGACTGCTGAAGTGTTCCCCGACTGGGAGGTAACAATCCTGCCTGGCGATTGTTGCGCGGTGCTCGTTCATACGTTGTCTCAATGTCTGCATGGTCTCGCCGATGTACCATGCCGCGGTGCATTCTTTCCTGCAACGTATGAGGTAGACAACGTTGGCCGAGTCACATGAGTATGTACCATGTACCTGGTGGTTAGTGTCCTCACGTGTGATGGTGGTATCTGTGTTGATGATCTGGCATGTCTTGCAGAGTTTGCCGTGGCAGGGTTGTGTGGTGTCGTGGTCGCTGTTATCCTGAAAGCTGGGTAATTTGCTGCGAACGATGGTACTTCTGAGGTTAGGCGGCTGTTTGAAGGCAAGTAGTGGGGATGGCCTTAGCGAGGTGTTTGTCGTCATCGATGACATGTTGAAGGCTGCGAAGAACATGGCGTAGTTTCTCCGCTCCGGGGAAGTACTGGACGACGTAGGGTACCCTGTTGGTTGTGTCCCATGTTTGCCTTCTGAGGAGGTCTATGCGATCTTTTGCTGTGGCCCGTCGGAACTGTCGATCGATGAGTCGAGCGTCATATCCCGTTCTTACGAGGGCGTTTTTCAGCGTCCGTAGGTGTCCATCGCGTTCCTCCTCGTCTGAGCAGATCCTGTGTATTCGCAGGGCTTGTCCATAGGGGATGGCTTCTTTAACATGGTTAGGGTGGAAGCTGGAGAAGTGGAGCATCGTGAGGTTGTCCGTGGGCTTGCGGTAGAGTGAAGTGCTGAGGTGTCCGTCTTTGATGGAGATTCGTGTGTCCAGGAATGAAACCGATTCTGAGGAGTAGTCCATGGTGAGTTTGATGGTGGGATGGAACTTGTTTATGTTATCGTGTAGTCTTTTCAGTGATCCTTCGCCATGGGTCCAAAGGAAGAAAATGTCGTCGATGTATCTGGTGTACAGCGTTAGCTGGAGGTCCTGTGCAGCGAAGAAGTCTTGCTCGAACTTGTGCATGAAGATGTTGGCGTATTGGGGTGCGAATTTGGTCCCCATGGCTGTTCCGTGTGTTTGGGTAAAAAAATGGTTGTCGAAGGTGAAGACATTGTGGTCAAGGATGAAGCGGATGAGTTGTAGGATGGCGTCTGGAGATTGGCTGTTGTTGGTGTTGAGTACTGAGGCTGTTGCAGCGATGCCGTCATTGTGGGGGATACTGGTGTAGAGTGCCGATACGTCCATCGTGGCAAGGAGTGTTCCTGGTTCAACTGGTCCGTGGGTGCTGAGTTTCTGTAAGAAGTCTGTAGTGTCGCGACAGAAGCTGGGGGTTCCCTGTACGATGGGTTTCAGAATGCCCTCGACGTATCCAGAGAGGTTCTCACACAGGATTCCATTGCCTGATACGATAGGACGTCCGGGTGTGTTGGCTTTGTGTAACTTTGGGAGGCAGTAGAAGTCTCCCACGCGGGGAGTACGTGGGATGAGAGCGCGTAGGATGTTTTGAAGGTCTGGATCGAAGGTCTTGATCAGTCTATTGAGTTGGCGGGTGTGTTCTTTGGTCGGATCTGCGGGTAGCTGTCTGTAGTGTTCCTGGTTGTCCAGTTGTCGGTATGCTTCTTTACAATAGTCCGTTCTGTTCTGTATGACGATGGCTCCTCCTTTGTCCGCTGGTTTGATGACAATGTTGCGGTTGGTCTTGAGAGCGTGGATGGCGTTGCGTTGTGCCTGGGTGACATCCTGGACTGTCTTGTGAGTGCGGCTGATGAATCTGGCGTTGATGCATCTCCTGACAGCTTGAGCATACATGTCAAGCTTGGGGCAGCGACCCTCCGGAGGGGTCCAGTTTGACTCTTTTTTCTTCGGTTGCTGCACTGCGAGTCCCTCTGTCTGCTGTTCTGGATCATTGATTGTCTCATTGGGTTTGTTGCTGACATCTTGGGATTTGTGGAAGTATTCCCGGAGCCTCATTCTCCTGATGAATTCCTCCGTGTCTGCCGCGAGACCGATGGGGTCCATTTTGGTGGTTGGGCAGAACTTGAGCCCTAGGGCGAGAACTTCGATTTCGTCTGGTTGAAGGGTATGGTCGGACAAGTTGACGATGGACTTCCCTGTGTTTGCAGCCGTGGTACCGGGGGAGGCTTGGTTGCTGCTGGTGGTGATGCCGAGTTTCTCAAGCTTCCTGTTTTTGATGCGCATGTAGGCAGCGTAGTTCCGTTGCCTCGTCTGTTTGGTGGTGTCTCGTAACTGGTCTGCTGTGTCCTGAGCACAGGCTGAGAGCATGGACTCTATCTTGGTTTCGAGGTTGTGGCGTTTGCTGTAGAGCTGGTGTACGAGATGGTTGAGGAGTGTGCGAGAGGTGCGACGGCAGAGTCTCTCAGCGTAGTCTGTGTTGTATGTCGACTTGAGTGGGTTCGTGATCTGTAGTCCTTTCGGGATCTTGTCTGCTTTCTGGCATCACTGTAGATACTTGATGTCGGTGTCGATATGCGCGATCTTCTTGGCGATTCTCTCCACTTTGAGCCGGCAGTTTGTGGTGTCGATAGTGGTCATGATGCGGAGATGCCGGTGTTGGACTGGGGTGGACAAAATTGAGAGGTCGCACAACACCAGGTTATAGTCCAACAGTTTTATTTGAAATCACAAGCTTTCGGAGCTATCGATTGCCCCTTCCTCAGGTGAAGTAAATAGATACAGAATCGCCAAAGCATATATAGATAGAGAACAAAGCATGTGTACCTTACAATTGCAGACCACTAAATTAAATCATCCTGACTATCTGCCGAGGTGTGATAAAGTTAATCAGGTCAGCCAGGAAGGTACCACATCAAAGACATAGCAAGATACAACTGAGACAATGAGGTGTAGTCGCAGGGGTTCTAAAGTGTCAAAAGCTGCCGTCTGTATGTAAAACGAAAAGCTTTAAAATTTTTACTTTTTTACTGGGAAAATTTTTACTTTTTTACTGGGAATCACATCTGTGAACAAGCCAACGACGACTCGAGTCCGGATCACGTCATGTATCGTGACATAAACCCAAGATCCCGGTTGAGACCGTCTTCATGAGTGCGGAACTTGGCTATCAGTTTCTGCTCGATGATTTTGCATTGTCGTGTGTTTCTAAGGTTGCCTCGGAGAACGCTTACCCGCAGATCCGAGGCTGAATGTCCTTGACTGCTGAAGTGTTCCCCGACTGGGAGGTAACAATCCTGCCTGGCGATTGTTGCGCGGTGCTCGTTCATACGTTGTCTCAGTGTCTGCATGGTCTCGCCGATGTACCATGCCGCGGTGCATTCTTTCCTGCAACGTATGAGGTAGACAACGTTGGCCGAGTCACATGAGTATGTACCATGTACCTGGTGGTTAGTGTCCTCACGTGTGATGGTGGTATCTGTGTTGATGATCTGGCATGTCTTGCAGAGTTTGCCGTGGCAGGGTTGTGTGGTGTCGTGGTCGCTGTTATCCTGAAAGCTGGGTAATTTGCTGCGAACGATGGTACTTCTGAGGTTAGGCGGCTGTTTGAAGGCAAGTAGTGGAGGCGTGGGGATGGCCTTAGCGAGGTGTTTGTCGTCATCGATGACATGTTGAAGGCTGCGAAGAACATGGCGTAGTTTCTCCGCTCCGGGGAAGTACTGGACGACGTAGGGTACCCTGTTGGTTGTGTCCCATGTTTGCCTTCTGAGGAGGTCTATGCGATCTTTTGCTGTGGCCCGTCGGAACTGTCGATCGATGAGTCGAGCGTCATATCCCGTTCTTACGAGGGCGTTTTTCAGCGTCCGTAGGTGTCCATCGCGTTCCTCCTCGTCTGAGCAGATCCTGTGTATTCGCAGGGCTTGTCCATAGGGGATGGCTTCTTTAACATGGTTAGGGTGGAAGCTGGAGAAGTGGAGCATCGTGAGGTTGTCCGTGGGCTTGCGGTAGAGTGAAGTGCTGAGGTGTCCGTCTTTGATGGAGATTCGTGTGTCCAGGAATGAAACCGATTCTGAGGAGTAGTCCATGGTGAGTTTGATGGTGGGATGGAACTTGTTTATGTTATCGTGTAGTCTTTTCAGTGATCCTTCGCCATGGGTCCAAAGGAAGAAAATGTCGTCGATGTATCTGGTGTACAGCGTTGGCTGGAGGTCCTGTGCAGCGAAGAAGTCTTGCTCGAACTTGTGCATGAAGATGTTGGCGTATTGGGGTGCGAATTTGGTCCCCATGGCTGTTCCGTGTGTTTGGGTAAAAAAATGGTTGTCGAAGGTGAAGACATTGTGGTCAAGGATGAAGCGGATGAGTTGTAGGATGGCGTCTGGAGATTGGCTGTTGTTGGTGTTGAGTACTGAGGCTGTTGCAGCGATGCCGTCATTGTGGGGGATACTGGTGTAGAGTGCCGATACGTCCATCGTGGCAAGGAGTGTTCCTGGTTCAACTGGTCCGTGGGTGCTGAGTTTCTGTAAGAAGTCTGTAGTGTCGCGACAGAAGCTGGGGGTTCCCTGTACGATGGGTTTCAGAATGCCCTCGACGTATCCAGAGAGGTTCTCACACAGGATTCCATTGCCTGATACGATAGGACGTCCGGGTGTGTTGGCTTTGTGTAACTTTGGGAGGCAGTAGAAGTCTCCCACGCGGGGAGTACGTGGGATGAGAGCGCGTAGGATGTTTTGAAGGTCTGGATCGAAGGTCTTGATCAGTCTATTGAGTTGGCGGGTGTGTTCTTTGGTCGGATCTGCGGGTAGCTGTCTGTAGTGTTCCTGGTTGTCCAGTTGTCGGTATGCTTCTTTACAATAGTCCGTTCTGTTCTGTATGACGATGGCTCCTCCTTTGTCCGCTGGTTTGATGACAATGTTGCGGTTGGTCTTGAGAGCGTGGATGGCGTTGCGTTGTGCCTGGGTGACATCCTGGACTGTCTTGTGAGTGCGGCTGATGAATCTGGCGTTGATGCATCTCCTGACAGCTTGAGCATACATGTCAAGCTTGGGGCAGCGACCCTCCGGAGGGGTCCAGTTTGACTCTTTTTTCTTCGGTTGCTGCACTGCGAGTCCCTCTGTCTGCTGTTCTGGATCATTGATTGTCTCATTGGGTTTGTTGCTGACATCTTGGGATTTGTGGAAGTATTCCCGGAGCCTCATTCTCCTGATGAATTCCTCCGTGTCTGCCGCGAGACCGATGGGGTCCATTTTGGTGGTTGGGCAGAACTTGAGCCCTAGGGCGAGAACTTCGATTTCGTCTGGTTGAAGGGTATGGTCGGACAAGTTGACGATGGACTTCCCTGTGTTTGCAGCCGTGGTACCGGGGGAGGCTTGGTTGCTGCTGGTGGTGATGCCGAGTTTCTCAAGCTTCCTGTTTTTGATGCGCATGTAGGCAGCGTAGTTCCGTTGCCTCGTCTGTTTGGTGGTGTCTCGTAACTGGTCTGCTGTGTCCTGAGCACAGGCTGAGAGCATGGACTCTATCTTGGTTTCGAGGTTGTGGCGTTTGCTGTAGAGCTGGTGTACGAGATGGTTGAGGAGTGTGCGAGAGGTGCGACGGCAGAGTCTCTCAGCGTAGTCTGTGTTGTATGTCGACTTGAGTGGGTTCGTGATCTGTAGTCCTTTCGGGATCTTGTCTGCTTTCTGGCATCACTGTAGATACTTGATGTCGGTGTCGATATGCGCGATCTTCTTGGCGATTCTCTCCACTTTGAGCCGGCAGTTTGTGGTGTCGATAGTGGTCATGATGCGGAGATGCCGGTGTTGGACTGGGGTGGACAAAATTGAGAGGTCGCACAACACCAGGTTATAGTCCAACAGTTTTATTTGAAATCACAAGCTTTCGGAGCTATCGATTGCCCCTTCCTCAGGTGAAGTAAATAGATACAGAATCGCCAAAGCATATATAGATAGAGAACAAAGCATGTGTACCTTACAATTGCAGACCACTAAATTAAATCATCCTGACTATCTGCCGAGGTGTGATAAAGTTAATCAGGTCAGCCAGGAAGGTACCACATCAAAGACATAGCAAGATACAACTGAGACAATGAGGTGTAGTCGCAGGGGTTCTAAAGTGTCAAAAGCTGCCGTCTGTATGTAAAACGAAAAGCTTTAAAATTTTTACTTTTTTACTGGGAAAATTTTTACTTTTTTACTGGGAATCACATCTGTGAACAAGCCAACGACGACTCGAGTCCGGATCACGTCATGTATCGTGACATAAACCCAAGATCCCGGTTGAGACCGTCTTCATGAGTGCGGAACTTGGCTATCAGTTTCTGCTCGATGATTTTGCATTGTCGTGTGTTTCTAAGGTTGCCTCGGAGAACGCTTACCCGCAGATCCGAGGCTGAATGTCCTTGACTGCTGAAGTGTTCCCCGACTGGGAGGTAACAATCCTGCCTGGCGATTGTTGCGCGGTGCTCGTTCATACGTTGTCTCAGTGTCTGCATGGTCTCGCCGATGTACCATGCCGCGGTGCATTCTTTCCTGCAACGTATGAGGTAGACAACGTTGGCCGAGTCACATGAGTATGTACCATGTACCTGGTGGTTAGTGTCCTCACGTGTGATGGTGGTATCTGTGTTGATGATCTGGCATGTCTTGCAGAGTTTGCCGTGGCAGGGTTGTGTGGTGTCGTGGTCGCTGTTATCCTGAAAGCTGGGTAATTTGCTGCGAACGATGGTACTTCTGAGGTTAGGCGGCTGTTTGAAGGCAAGTAGTGGAGGCGTGGGGATGGCCTTAGCGAGGTGTTTGTCGTCATCGATGACATGTTGAAGGCTGCGAAGAACATGGCGTAGTTTCTCCGCTCCGGGGAAGTACTGGACGACGTAGGGTACCCTGTTGGTTGTGTCCCATGTTTGCCTTCTGAGGAGGTCTATGCGATCTTTTGCTGTGGCCCGTCGGAACTGTCGATCGATGAGTCGAGCGTCATATCCCGTTCTTACGAGGGCGTTTTTCAGCGTCCGTAGGTGTCCATCGCGTTCCTCCTCGTCTGAGCAGATCCTGTGTATTCGCAGGGCTTGTCCATAGGGGATGGCTTCTTTAACATGGTTAGGGTGGAAGCTGGAGAAGTGGAGCATCGTGAGGTTGTCCGTGGGCTTGCGGTAGAGTGAAGTGCTGAGGTGTCCGTCTTTGATGGAGATTCGTGTGTCCAGGAATGAAACCGATTCTGAGGAGTAGTCCATGGTGAGTTTGATGGTGGGATGGAACTTGTTTATGTTATCGTGTAGTCTTTTCAGTGATCCTTCGCCATGGGTCCAAAGGAAGAAAATGTCGTCGATGTATCTGGTGTACAGCGTTGGCTGGAGGTCCTGTGCAGCGAAGAAGTCTTGCTCGAACTTGTGCATGAAGATGTTGGCGTATTGGGGTGCGAATTTGGTCCCCATGGCTGTTCCGTGTGTTTGGGTAAAAAAATGGTTGTCGAAGGTGAAGACATTGTGGTCAAGGATGAAGCGGATGAGTTGTAGGATGGCGTCTGGAGATTGGCTGTTGTTGGTGTTGAGTACTGAGGCTGTTGCAGCGATGCCGTCATTGTGGGGGATACTGGTGTAGAGTGCCGATACGTCCATCGTGGCAAGGAGTGTTCCTGGTTCAACTGGTCCGTGGGTGCTGAGTTTCTGTAAGAAGTCTGTAGTGTCGCGACAGAAGCTGGGGGTTCCCTGTACAATGGGTTTCAGAATGCCCTCGACGTATCCAGAGAGGTTCTCACACAGGATTCCATTGCCTGATACGATAGGACGTCCGGGTGTGTTGGCTTTGTGTAACTTTGGGAGGCAGTAGAAGTCTCCCACGCGGGGAGTACGTGGGATGAGAGCGCGTAGGATGTTTTGAAGGTCTGGATCGAAGGTCTTGATCAGTCTATTGAGTTGGCGGGTGTGTTCTTTGGTCGGATCTGCGGGTAGCTGTCTGTAGTGTTTTCCCAGTAAAAAAGTAAAAATTTTAAAGCTTTTCGTTTTACATACAGACGGCAGCTTTTGACACATTAGAACCCCTGCGACTACACCTCATTGTCTCAGTTGTATCTTGCTATGTCTTTGATGTGGTACCTTCCTGGCTGACCTGATTAACTTTATCACACCTCGGCAGATAGTCAGGATGATTTAATTTAGTGGTCTGCAATTGTAAGGTACACATGCTTTGTTCTCTATCTATATATGCTTTGGCGATTCTGTATCTTCACCTGAGGAAGGGGCAATCGATAGCTCCGAAAGCTTGTGATTTCAAATAAAACTGTTGGACTATAACCTGGTGTTGTGCGACCTCTCAATTTTGTCCACCCCAGTCCAACACCGGCATCTCCGCATCATGACCTCTATTTATAAAGCCATGGGTCCCGGATGCTTTTTTAACAGCCTTCTCAACTTGCCCTGCCAGCTTCAAAGATTTATGTACATACACTCCCAGGTCTCTCGGTTCCTGCACCCACTTTAAAGTTATACCATTTATTTCATATTGCCTCTTCTCATTCTTCCTACCAAAATATATCACTTCACACTTCACTGCGTTAAATTTCATCTGCCATGTGTCTGCCCATTTCACCAGTCTGTCTATGTCCTCCTGAAGTCTGTTACTGTCCTCCTCACTGTTTATGACATTTCTGACTTTCGTATCATCTGCAAAGTAGGAAATTATGCCCTTTATACCCAAGTCCAGGTCATGAATATATTTCAAAAAGAGCAATGGTCCTAAAACCGACCCCTGCGGAACACCACTGTATGCTTCCCTCCAGTCTGAAAAGCAACCGTTCACCTCTACTCTCTGCTTTCTGTCCCTTTGTATCCATGCTGCCACTGTCTCTTTAATCCCATGGGCTTTAATTTTGGTAACTGTTGCTGTCACTAACAGCTAGTGGCTAATAAATGCAATAATTAGTTACTAATAAATCCAGTAGGGAATTCCCGAGAAACGTCTTTACCCAGAGAGTGGTGAGAATGCAGAACTCGCTACCACAGGGAGTGGTTGAGCTGAATAGCACAGATACATTCAAGGGAAGCTAGATAAACACATGGGGGAGAATAGAATAGAAGGAAAGGCTGATGGGGTGAGCTGAAGAGGGGTGGGAGGAGGCTCGTGTGGAGCAGAAACACCAGCATGGAGCAGTTTCTGTGCAGTAAAATTGTAAGTCTCTTTATCAAACGCCTTCTGGAAGTGTATTTCTATATGATGTTGTATTGATTACCTCTGCCTCTTCACTCAGGGCAGATGCTGAGACTCTGAGGCTGGGGGTGAGAAGCTGCCAACAAGATGCTGGTCTATGAGAGGAGGAGGGTTATTGCAGCAGGGTCACGGGGGTTGGAAGTGTCAGCAATGCACGGAGAGAGGGGAGGGTGCACAACCTGCAATGCACGGAGAGAGGGGAAGGTGCACCGCCTGCCATCAATGCACGGAGAGAGGGGGAGGGTCATCAATGCATCGGAGAGGGGAGGGTCATCAATGCACGGAGAGAGGGGAGGGTCATCAATGCACGGAGAGTAGAGGGGTCATCAATGCACGGAGAGAGGGGAGGGTCATCAAGAGGGGTCATTAATGCACGGAGAGAGGGGTCATCAATGCACGGAGAGAGGGGAGGGTCATCAATGTACGGAGAGAGGGGGAGGGTCATCAATGTACGGAGAGAGGGGGAGGGTCATCAAGGCACGGAGAGGGGGAGGGTCATCAATGCACGGAGGGGGGGGAGGGTCATCAATGCACGGAGAGAGGGGGAGGGTCATCAATGCACGGAGAGAGGGGGAGGGTCATCAATGCACGGAGAGAGGGGTCATCAATGCACGGAGAGAGGGGAGGGTCATCAATGTACGGAGAGAGGGGGAGGGTCATCAATGTACGGAGAGAGGGGGAGGGTCATCAATGTACGGAGAGAGGGGAGGGTCATCAATGTACGGAGAGAGGGGGAGGGTCATCAATGCACGGAGAGAGGGGTCATCAATGCACGGAGAGAGGGGAGGGTCATCAATGTACGGAGAGAGGGGAGGGTCATCAATGTACGGAGAGAGGGGGAGGGTCATCAAGGCACGGAGGGGGGGGAGGGTCATCAAGGCACGGAGGGGGGGAGGGTCATCAAGGCACGGAGGGGGGGGGAGGGTCATCAAGGCACGGAGGGGGGGGGAGGGTCATCAATGTACGGAGAGAGGGGGAGGGTCATCAATGCACGGAGAGAGGGGGAGGGTCATCAAGGCACGGAGGGGGGGGGGAGGGTCATCAAGGCACGGAGGGGGGGGGGGGAGGGTCATCAAGGCACGGAGGGGGGGGGAGGGTCATCAAGGCACGGAGGGGGGGGGGAGGGTCATCAAGGCACGGAGGAGGGGGGGAGGGTGCATTGCCTGCCTATTATGGGCTGGGACACTGCAGCCAGATGAGATACCCGGGTTCGGGAGAGAAGGAGTCTCACAGTGTCCTCGCCCTCGTCTCCTTGTAAAGCGGGGCAGTGAGCGCTGCCCCCAGCCCGGGGTCCCCTCGCCATGGAGCGGCTTGTCTCCGCTCACTCTCCCGGCAGCACGGAGCCCGGCCAGACTCCGCTTGTTCCAGCGCAATGCGGCCCGCTGCAGCTCTGCTGCGATCAGCGGCTGTGACCGAGAGCAGCCTGACCGGCCGGTATGTGAAGGAGCGTCTCTGTGTGCATTGTGTGTGTCTCTCTGTCTGTGTGTGTGTCTGTGTGTGTCTCTGTCTGTGTGTGCATTGTGTGTGTCTCTGTGTCTGTGTGTGTGTGTCTCTGTGTCTGTGTGTGTCTGTGTGTGTCTCTGTCTCTGTGTGCATTGTGTGTGTCTCTGTGTCTCTGTCTGTGTGTGCATTGTGTGTGTCTCTGTGTCTGTGTGTGTGTGTCTCTGTCTGTGTGTGTCTCTGTCTCTGTGTGCATTGTGTGTGTCTCTGTGTCTCTGTCTCTGTGTGCATTGTGTGTGTCTCTGTGTCTCTGTCTCTGTGTGCATTGTGTGTGTCTCTGTGTCTGTGTGTGTGTGTCTCTGTCTGTGTGTGTCTGTGTGTGTCTCTGTCTCTGTGTGCATTGTGTGTGTCTCTGTGTCTCTGTCTGTGTGTGCATTGTGTGTGTCTCTGTGTCTGTGTGTGTGTGTCTCTGTCTGTGTGTGTCTCTGTCTCTGTGTGCATTGTGTGTGTCTCTGTGTCTCTGTCTCTGTGTGCATTGTGTGTGTCTCTGTGTCTCTGTCTCTGTGTGCATTGTGTGTGTCTCTGTCTCTGTCTGTGTGTGCATTGTGTGTGTCTCTCTGTCTGTGTGTGTGTGTCTCTGTGTCTGTGTGTGTCTGTGTGTGTCTCTGTCTGTGTGTGTCTGTGTGTGTCTCTGTCTGTGTGCGCATTGTGTGTGTCTCTCTGTGTGTGTGTGTGTCTCTCTGTGTGTGTGTGTCTCTGTCTCTGTGTGCATTATGTGTGTCTGTCTGTCTGTGTCTATTGTGTGTGTGTGTCTGTCTGTCTGTGTCTCTGTCTCGGTGTGTCTCTCTATGTCTGTCTCGGTGTGTGTCTTTTGTCTGTCTCGGTGTGTGTCTCTACGTCTGTCTCGGTGTGTGTTTGTCTATGTCTCGGTGTCTGTCTCTCTATTTCTCGCTGTTTATCTGTGTCTCTTTGTCTTATAGTGACTGGTTAACATCTTTTTTGTCCAGTCCTGCCTCGTTACTGCATTCTTTCACAGAATTAAAAACACCATGCTTGCAGATTGATGCATTGCAGATATCTCTCTATTTATATGTGCGCACACCCAGGACATTTATTGCTGGGTCTGTGCAGCGATGTGTCGGGAGATGGTGTTGAGCATGTGGCTGGGTTGTGGGGATTTGGGGGAGTTCCTCCTTGCAATGGCCCCTCTCCCCGCCTCTCTCTCTCTCTGCAGGGACCGCGTCCACTGGCTGTTTGTGTCGCTGGGAAGCGAATGGCGCGACGCCACACTCTCTGGCCAGCCGATGACCCGCTAACCACCGCCCTGTCGAAGCGAGACGAGATCGCTTCCCAAGAGCGGCGTTTAGGATTTCGGTCGAACGGGTAATTCGACCAAAGGTCCCCCGGCGAGGGGAAGAGAAGGGGCCACACTGCCAACTCTAGAGAATCGCAGGAGTATTGTATCTGACCAGCCGTGGCTCTCGCATCTCAGCCCATCTGTTGTAGTGGCAGTGGGAGGTGTTCAATAAGGTGTCCCACAAGAGTGGAAGTGGTTAGGAAAACGCAGCCACATAATATAACAGGAAATAACAGCACAGAAATAAAATTGAGCAGGAAAGTTACAGGAACTGGGCGTTGGCCTGATTGGAGAATAGACAGCAGTCGTGTTCCATATGAATCCCTGCTGCGTCCAGCTTTTCTATTCAGTATCTGTAGATGATTTGAAATCCCCGTACCCTTTAATACCCCACTCAGTCTATTCCCACTCTCCTGCTCACTCCCCGTACCCTTTAATATCCCACTCTGTCTAATCCCACTCTCATGCTCACTCCCCGTATCCTTTAATATCCCACTCTGTCTAATCCCACTCTCCTGCTCACTCCCCGTATCCTTTAATATCCCACTCTGTCTAATCCCACTCTCCTGCTCACTCCCCGTACCCTTTAATATCCCACCCAGTATAATCCCACTCTCCCACTCACTCCCCACACTCTTTAATATCCCACCCAGTCTAATCCCACTCTCATGCTCACTCCCCGTATCCTTTAATATCCCACCCAGTCGAATCCCACTCTCCAGCTCACTCCCTATACATGGGGAGAAAGCAGGGCCGTGGGCTTAGTTTGGGATTGATACAGGGCTATGGGGAGAGATTGAGGCAGTGTGATTAGTTTGGGATTGATACAGGGCTATGGGGAGGGAGCGGGGCAGTGGGATTAGTTTGGGATTGATACAGGGCTATGGGGAGGGAGCAGGGCAGTGGGATTAGTTTGGGATTGATACAGGGCTATGGGGAGAGCGGGTGGCAGTGGGATTTGTTTGGGATTAATACAGGGCTATGGGGAAAGAGCGGGGCAGTGGGATTAGTTTGGGATTGATGCAGGGCTATGCGGAGGGAGCAGGGCAGTGGGATTTGATTGGGATTGATACAGGGCTATGGGGAGAGTGCGGGGCAGTGGGATTAGTTAGGGATTGATACAGGGCTATGGGGAGAGAGCGGGGCAGTGGGATTAGTTTGGGATTAATACAGCTATGGGGAGAGCGGGGCAGTGGGATTAGTTTGGGATTGATACAGGGCTATGGGGAGAGAGCGGGGCAGTGAGATTACTTTGGGATTGATACAGGGCTATGGGGAGAGTGGGGCAGTGGGATTAGTTTGGGATTGATACAGGGCTATGGGGAGAGAGAGTGGGGCAGTGGGATTAGTTTGGGATTAATACAGGGCTTTGGGGAGAGAGCGGGGCAGTGAGATTACTTTGGGATTGATACAGAGCTATGGGAAGAGTGGGGCAGTGGGATTAGTTTGGGATTGATATAGGGCTATGGGGAGAGAGAGTGGGGCAGTGGGATTAGTTGGGGATTGATACAGGGCTATGGGGAGAGTGGGGCAGTGGGATTAGTTTGGGATTAATACAGAGCTATGGGGAGAGCGGGGCAGTGAGATCAGTTTGGGATTAATACAGGGCTATGGGGAGAGAGCGGGGCAGTGGGATTAGTTGGGGATTGATACAGGGCTATGGGGAGAGCGGGGCAGTGAGATTAGTTGGGGATTGATACAGGGCTATGTGGAGAGCGGGGCAGTGGGATTAGTTGGGGATTGATACAGGGCTATGGGGAGAGCGGGGCAGTGAGATTAGTTGGGGATTGATACAGGGCTATGGGGAGAGCAGGGCAGTGAGATTAGTTGGGGATTGATACAGGGCTATGGGGAGAGCGGGGCAGTGAGATTAGTTGGGGATTGATACAGGGCTATGGGGAGAGCGGGGCAGTGAGATTAGTTTGGATTGATACAGGGCTATGGGGGGAGAGCGGGGCAGTGGGATTAGTTTGGGATTGATACAGGGCTATGGGGAGAGCGGGGCAGTGGGATTAGTTTGGGATTGATACAGGGCTATGGGGAGAGCGGGGCAGTGGGATTAGTTTGGGATTGATACAGGGCTATGGGGAGAGAGCGGGGCAGTGGGATTAGTTTGGGATTGATACAGGGCTATGGGGAGAGCGGGGCAGTGAGATTAGTTGGGGATTGATACAGGGCTATGTGGAGAGCGGGGCAGTGGGATTAGTTTGGGATTAATACAGGGCTATGGGGAGAGTGGGGCAGTGAGATTAGTTTGGGATTGATACAGGGCTATGGGGAGAGAGCGGGGCAGTGGGATTAGTTGGGGATTGATACAGGGCTATGGGGAGAGAGCGGGGCAGTGAGATTAGTTGGGGATTGATACAGAGCTATGGGGAGAGCAGGGCAATGAGATTAGTTGGGGATTGATACAGGGCTATGGGGAGAGCGGGGCAATGAGATTAGTTGGGGATTGATACAGAGCTATGGGGAGAGCGGGGCAGTGAGATTAGTTGGGGATTGATACAGGGGCTATGGGGAGAGCGGGGCAGTGAGATTAGTTGGGGATTGATACAGGGCTATGGGGAGAGCGGGGCAGTGAGATTAGTTGGGGACTGCTCTAACAAGGGGCCGGCACAGACACAGTGGGCAGAATGGCCTCCTGCTGTGTTGTAAACATCCATGGTTTTATGAATTTGGAAATAGATTGGAAAATGATGTCAGTTCCCCGGTGCTCAGTGATGGGTTATTGAGCCACGCAGAGAGCGAATGTTCCTGGGATCCGTCCCGGGGCTGTGCTGATTCAGCTGATTCCAGGCACAGTTGGTCTCAGTGCCATTGGGCGGGCGTGAGGTGTGGAATCAACCCTGGGCTCCTGCCCCTGACTGAAATCCTGTGATTCCCTGCGGGGAAAGTCCATGCCCGAAGATATTGGGCGAGGATCAGGCTGCGCTGTGAGGCCATCGTGGTCAGCCATCCCGCTGATGGTAGACAAGTGGGGGGGGGAGGTTAAAATAAATGGGCGGATAGCGGCGGGCCGGGGTAGGAGGGACGTGGTCTGCGGAACATTCCCAGCCACGAACGCGGGGATGGCGTGAGTTGCGCTGGCTGGTTTTGGACGCGTTTTCTGCGGGTCTCCGTGTTCTCCAGTCACGCTCGGCCGCGAGGTTACGGAGAAATGTCCGCTTCATTCTTTTCCGTTCATGCGTTTTTTCTTGTGCAGGAGACGCTTCCTGTTTCCTGGGTACGGACCTTGCAGCTGCCTGCCGCACGTTTGCTGTTTCCTGTTGTACGTCAGCCCGCCCTCGACCCCCCCCCCCCCGCATCATGCAACGTCCCTCAGCTAAACGCAGCCTGTCGCGGTGTCTGCCCAAACTACTGCTGCTAGCAACTGGCGCCGTCCTGGTGCTGACTGTCCTCTGCCTGGGGCATATAGAAGAATGGGTGCTGCGACCTTCCCCAAACTCCCTCGCCGGCGACACCTCCCAGATGAGGAAGAAGGCGGCCGACTTCGACAGGGAGGCCCTCAAGCCGGAGGCCTCCAAATTCTATCGCCTGGCCAGCCCCAGGGTCTGCGAGAGTTCCGACGTCTTCCTGCTCAGCTTTGTGGTCAGTAAACCGTCGCATTCCCAAAGCAGGGCGGCGATCAGGGAGAGCTGGGGCTCTGTGAAGGAGGTGCGAGGACGAGTGGTGCGGACGCTCTTTGCGCTGGGCTTCCCCGAGTCGGAAGAGGAGCAGGAGATGATTGGCCGGGAATCGGACCAGCACCAGGATGTGGTCCAAGGCCTGTTTGTAGACACTTACCTGAACCTCACCCTCAAGACTATCATGATCATGCGCTGGTTTGTCACTTACTGCCCGTCTGCAAAGTTCCTTCTGAAGGTTGACGATGACGTTTTCTTGAACTATCACAACTTGGTAGGGCACCTGATGGGACTAGGTGATGGACTGGAGGACCTGTACCTGGGCAGGGTGCACAGGAATGTCCCCGTGGTACGCAACTCCACCAGCCTGTACTACGCCTCTGAATCGGTGTACCCAGGGGACAAATACCCTAACTACTGCAGCGGGACCTCCTACGTGGTGTCCAGCGATGTGGCTCAGAAGGTCTACGTGGCAGCTCTCTCGCTGCCGCTTCTGAGCATCGAAGATGTCTTTGTTGGGATCTGTGCCAAGCGGATGGGTGTGCTGCCGACACACACGTCCAAGATGTCCGGGGGTCATCGCTTCCACTTCAGTCGGTGTTGCTACAAGTCGATATTCTCCTCCCACCACGTAACAGCCCAGGAGTTGCAGACCATGTGGAGGCAGGTGAACGATGGCAGAGACTGCTCGCTCGTTGCAAAATACGTCGCCCTGTTTGTCTGCAAATTTCTGAATTTAGTGGATCAGATTCATGCCGCGTAGCCAGTCTGGTCAAGGTGGTTCAGTCGACGGCAACGTGACAAGGTCTCGCTGGCAAGGACGGCCGACTCGGGACGGATTTGGATTGATTACCCATGTGTGCTGGACTTCTTGGTCTCGGAAACTTCAGGGGGCTTCAGTCACGTGGGGTAGAGACTTCTCCCCACAGGCTCGGAGCGGGGACGGGAGGGAGAGAGAAGGACCAGATATTTGTCCAGTGGTTGATCAGATCTCTCCGAAACATCCGAACCAGTTAATTTTTGAACGAGTTTGCTCGGCAAACACAGCAGCCGTTTTGGAGATGACAATCCATCGTTGAGAGCAGGGAGCTGAATGGTCAGTCCATTTATTGGGTAAAAGGGACGGATATTGGCCGAGAGACTCGGAGATTTACGTGCTTTCTTTTGAGATCTTTGATAGCCACCGAACCGGGCAGAGGGGGCCCTCGGTTTAACGTCTCATTGAAAGGACAGCGTCACTGACAATGCAGCACTCCCTCAGCACTGCACTTGGGTGTTGGAGTGGGACTGGAACTCACAAACCTCCTGAGGCAGAACTCCCCACCAACTGAGCCAGACTGACACCCTCCACAGTCAAAGTCAACCTGGGTAATTCTTGTGATTGGCTCAACAGTTTCATTGGCAGAAACCCAGGCTTTTGCCTGACCGCTTGGCTGGGGAATTGGGCTTAACGTGGGGTGATTTGGGGTGTTGGGGGGCAAGTGGAGGAGAGTTGGGTGAACAACTGGAAGTAGCACAAAAACATAACTGATATGTGTATGGTACACCTCAAGTACACAAGTGTTTTCCCTCAATCTTGTCACCAACATTGAGTAAATTAAACTTTCCCCGTTGTTTAATTTGACTGCATGATCACCCAAATCTTGCGTCACAATTAGTTGAACTTCCATAGTCAGTCAAGAGCAGATGTGGTCTTCAGATGAACCAAGAGTTAGAGGGTGGAGTATAATTCGACCAGCGTGCAGAGACAGAATTCAGTCCCCCATTTTAAACTCGGGCAACCTGTACTTATGTTTACATTTCTATTGTCAATTCGATAATTACAATTGAAACTAGCCATGTAAACGTCACGCTGTAATTACACCTTCTTCCCAATGGTGGCGCCACAAATATACATAGGCAGTGGAAAAAAACTTGACAGGCAGTGTACAGAGATAGATTATGTAAAAATGAAAATTCAAAATTGCTGCAAGCGTGACTTTATTAAAAAAAAAATCTCTAATAGTCGTGTTTTCCATCTTTTAGTGTTAATCCTGCTGAATTAAAATGCACAGTATGCGTTGGCCCAGCATCGCAGGGGACCCGGTGGTGTTTGTGCTGCCACGACCTGAGATGTAATCTGTGGATACAAGTGATCAGCGTTGAATAATTTAAATTGAAATGTTACACCGGTAACCTGGAATTTTGCTTGATTCGAGGAGAGGTCAGCTAGAAATTTCAGAGATTGATGGGGTTGAACGATTTGCCTCTGGCTACTCTGGAGATTAGATGCATTTAAGAGGAAGCCAGATAGACACATGAGGGAGAAAGGAATGGAAGGATACGGGATGAGGCTCTGTGCAGTGTAAGCACCGGCATGGACATGTTGGGCCGCACCTTAAGCCAGCAGTGAAACCTCATCCTTCCCTTAACAGTATCTGCTGCAATTCAATTCAAGGTTGGAAAGTGATCATTCTCTCTTGAGCAGTGGGAAATCACGCCCGCCCGCTCCCCCCCCCCCCCCCCCTCCTTATATTAAAATTAATTTCAAGCACTTCTTTGCACTCATAACGATTGATTTCAGAAGAAAACTTCCAGATTTGTGTTGTTGTGAGGGGGAATGAAAAAGGAAACCAATAATCTCGCAGAATGGGCGTGTAATTGGCAAATAAACTTTGATATAGCCAAGGGCGAGGTAGTGCATTTCGGTAGGAAGAATAAAGAGGGCACATACTCCTTGGAAAATAAGTGTCTGAATGGGGTAGCGGAGCAAAAAAGATCTGGGAATACAGATCACTAAAAGTAGCGACGCAGGTTAATAAGGCAATTAAAAAAATCCAAACAAAGCATTTCTAGAGGCTAGAATTGAAAAGCAGAGAAGTTATGCTAAACTTGTATAGAATCTTGGTTAGACACACTTATAAGAACATTAGAATTAGCAGCAGGAGTAGGCCATATGACCCCTCGAGCCTTCAATAAGATCATGGCTGATCTTCTACCTCATCTCCACTTTCCCGTCCGATTCCCATATCCCTTGATTCCCTTAAGAGTCCAAAAATCTCTCGATCTCAGCCCTGAATATACTCAATGACTCCGCATTCACAGCCCTCTGCGGTAGAGAATTCCAAAGATTCACAACCCTCGGAGTGAAGAAATTCCTCCTCATCTCGGTCCCAAATGGCCGACCCTTGGCGTACTGTGAACAGTTCTGGTCTCCATATTATAAAAAGGATATAGAGGCACTGGAGAAGGTGCAAAAAGATTGACTAGAATGATACCAGAACTGAGAAGTTATACCTATCAGGGAAAAAATTGAACAGGCTGGGGCTCTTTTCTCTAGAAAAGAGAAGGCCGAGGGATGACCTGATAGAGGCCTTTAAGATTATGAAAGGGTTTGCTAGGATAGACGTAGAGAAGATGTTTCCACTTGTGGGCAAGACCAGCACTAGGGGCCGCAAATATAAGACAGTCACTCATAAATCAAATAGGGAATTCAGGAGAAACTTCTTTACCCAGAGAGTGGTGAGAATGTGGAACTCGTGACCACAGGGAGTGGTTGAGGCGAATAGCACAGATGCATTTAAGGGAAAGTAAGATAAGCACGAGGGAGAAAGGATTAGAAGGATATGTTGATGGGTGAGATGAAGAGGGGTGGGAGGAGGCTGGTGTGGAGCATAAACACCGGCACGGACCAGTTGGGCCGAATGGCCTGTTTCTGTGCTGTAAATACTGTGTAACAGCTGAGTGCTGCTTTTTAAACAGTTATTGTTCACCTGTTTGGATGGTGCACAGTGCAGACAAAGTGCTTCACAGCCTCCGTTCTGTCGCTCCCTGCTCTCCCTCCAACACTGATGAGCAGGTAAATCTTACCACAATCCCGAGTGAACATACTCTGGATCTTTCCTTGGCTCCCGTACGGCCATACGCTCCTTCCCGCTGGACCAGGCTCACGAAGCAGCCCAGGAACAGGAGAATGGAGAGCAGGCTCGAGGGGCTGAATGGCCTCCTGTTCCTATGTTACAGGCTTGAGGGGCTGAATGGCCTCCTGTTCCTATGTTACAGGCTCGAGGGGCTGAATGGCCTCCTCCTGTTCCTATGTTACAGGCTTGAGGGGCTGAATGGCCTCCTGTTCCTATGTTACAGGCTCGAGGGGCTGAATGGCCTCCTCCTGTTCCTATGTTATAGGCTCGAGGGGCTGAATGGCCTCCTGTTTCTATGTTACAGGCTCGAGGGGCTGAATGGCCTCCTGTTCCTAGATTACAGGCTCGAGGGGCTGAATGGCCTCCTCCTGTTTCTATGTCAGTGGCTCGAGGGGCTGAATGGCCTCCTCCTGTTTCTATGTCAGTGGCTCGAGGGGCTGAATGGCCTCCTGTTCCTATGTTACAGGCTCGAGGGGCTGAATGGCTTCCTCCTGTTCCTATGTTACAGGCTTGAGGGGCTGAATGGCCTCCTGTTCCTATGTTACAGGCTCGAGGGGCTGAATGGCCTCCTCCTGTTCCTATGTTATAGGCTCGAGGGGCTGAATGGCCTCCTCCTGTTCCTATGTTATAGGCTCGAGGGGCTGAATGGCCTCCTGTTCCTATATTACAGGCTCGAGGGGCTGAATGGCCTCCTGTTCTTATATTACAGGCTCGAGGGGCTGAATGGCCTCCTGTTCTTATATTACAAGCTCGAGGGGCTGAATGGCCTCCTGTTCCTAGATTACAGGCTCGAGGGGCTGAATGGCCTCCTGTTTCTATGTCAGTGGCTCGAGGGGCTGAATGGCCTCCTCCTGTTTCTATGTTACAGGCTCGAGGGGCTGAATGGCCTCCTCCTGTTCCTATGTTACAGGCTCGAGGGGCTGAATGGCCTCCTCCTGTTCCTATGTCAGTGGCTCGAGGGGCTGAATGGCCTCCTCCTGTTTCTATGTTACAGGCTCGAGGGATTGAATGGCCTCCTCCTGTTCCTATGTTACAGGCTCGAGGGGCTGAATGGCCTCCTCCTGTTCCTATGTTACAGGCTCGAGGGGCTGAATGGCCTCCTGTTCCTATGTTACAGGCTCGAGGGGCTGAATAGCCTCCTCCTGTTCCTGTTACACGCTCGAGGGGCTGAATGGCCTCCTCCTGTTCCTGTTACACGCTCGAGGGGCTGAATGGCCTCCTCCTGTTCCAATGTTACAGGCTGAATGGCCTCCTCCTGTTCCTGTGTTACAGGCTCGAGGGGCTGAATGACCTCCACCTGTTCCTATGTTACAGGCTCGAGGGGCTGAATGGCCTCCTCCTCTTCCTATGTTACAGGCTCGAGGGGCTGAATGGCCCCCTCCTGATCCTATGTAACAGGCTCGAGGGGCTGAATGGCCTCCTCCTGTTCCTATGTTACAGGCTCGAGGGGCTGAATGGCCTCCTCCTGTTTCTATGTTATAGGCTCGAGGGGCTGAATGGCCGCCTCCTGTTCCTAGGAATAATTTAAAGGGGTGCGGGATGAGGCAGGTATAAAGGGCAGTGTGGAAAAACTGGCAGGTTGCAGTTAACACAAAACGAGAGCAGGTTGACACCTCGAGTGCAGCAGTGGACGGGGACGAGAGAAGGGTCCCAGAGGGACGTCCATTTATTCCGTACCCACCTTACTTTCTCCTGTTCCTAATTTAATGTTGTTTGTTTGACAAACGGAGACGGGCCTGGTCTCTCCGTAGACTCTCCCCGACCTGCGCTGTTTCTCCAGCACATTCTGGCTTTTGTTTCAGATTTCCAGTGTCTGCAGTGTGTTGTTTTTTGAGGTAATGGCCGATCAGTCCCCCTGTTGCCATCTGACTTCCAGCTCCACTGTATCCACAACCTGAGCAGGCTCGGAGTCAGAAGGTTGTGGGTTCAAGCCCCACTCCAGAGACTTGAGCACAATAAATCTAGGCTGACACTCCAGGGCAGTACTGAGGGAGCGCTGCCCTGTCAGAGGTGCCGTCTTTCGGATGAGACGTTACACTGAGATTCCTCGCCCAGCTCAGACACTGTTCACCTGCCTCCCACTCCCCATCCTGCTAAATAGACTTTAGTGTCGAAACCCTGAGTGTAAAGTATTGTTGTGAGATTATTATTTAATGGAATGTAGAAAGGAATTATGCAAAGGCTACACACTTAATCTCACAATGGGCTTTATTGACACTTAAGAACTAGGCAAATTTTTAATCACAAGATAATATTGGCCGTTTAGGAATGTTATTAATGATAAATAGTTCTGGGAAGTTCGGATATTGGCCCAGAAATTAAAGATGGAGCCTTCCTGCGGGGGTAAGGCTTCCCCGCGATATCTCACTGCGCGCCTACCTTTTCCCTCCGAGCTCACACGAACTTTAGTTTCAAGGCTGCAGCTGTGCAGTGTGTGCGTATCCCAGAGATGGAGTTAGTTCGTGTGAGCTCTGGGATCACGTGATTCAGTTAGAGCCAATGGCAGCACACCATCTTTCATTCATAGTTTTGACAGCAAGGGCTGTCAAAGCTATGAATCTATACCCCCCCCAAAAGAACAGCTAAACCTCAATTAAATAAAAAAAAAACCATCACATTAATAAAATAAGTATAGTTAAATAAATTAACCACTTTAAACAAAAAATAAAATTTTTGAAAAAATTTAAAATCTTTTTAAAAGTTATAAAAATAAACTTACCTTTCTTTAAAGTCTCTAAAAAAGATAAACCTGTTGAAAAAAATTTAAAATAATACTTAATTAACTACTTACCTTGTTAAAAGAGGGTCTTACGCCTCCTTTCTTTATGTGCAAAATCTTCCATGCTTACCTGCGCGTTCAAAGCACTAAGTGCACTGCGTGCGTGCAGCCTGTAGCGCGCACGCGGTTCACTTAGGAACCGCCCCCTTTTGAGTTCACCAAGTGCCGGTTTTCAGTGCATGCTGGAAACCGGCAATTGGAGACAGAATACGCGAGAGCACACAGTGCGTACTCTCGCGTACTAAGACTAATTTTTGGGCCATTTTGAGCTCCAACAGATAGGAACACAGGAACAGGAGGAGGCCCTCCAGCCTGTTCCGCCATTCAATGAGACCATGGCTGATCTGTATCTGAACGTCATCTTGGCTCCATCTCTCTTTATACCCTTGCCTAGCAAAGATCTATCGATCTCCGATTTCAAATTATTAATTGAGCTAGCCTCTGAATAGGTGGTGGAAGCTGATTCCATAAATAATTTTAAAAAGGAGGTTGTGGCCAGGTACTTGATGAGGATGAAAGATTGGATAGGCTGGGTTTGTTGTCTTTGGAACAGAGGAGGCTGAGGGGAGACCTTATTGAGGTGTATAAAATTATGAGGGACCTAAGTAGTGTGGATAGGAAGGACCTATTTCCCTTAGCAGAAGAGTCAATAACCAGGGGCATAGATTTAAAGTAATTGGTAGATTAGAAAAGATAAGAGGGGATTTGAGGAGAACTTTTTCCACCCAGAGGATGCTGGGGGTCTGGAACTCACTGCCTTGAAAGGGTGGTAGAGGCAGAAACCCTCATCACATTTAAAAAGTACTTGGATGTGCACTTGAAGTGCTGTAACCTACAGGGCTATGGCCCAAGAGCTGGAAAGTGGGATTAGGCTGGATAGCTCTTTGTCAGCCGGCGATGGGCCAAAATGGCCTCCTTCCGTGCTGTAAATTTCTATGATTCTATGACAAAAAGTGGGGATGTGGGACTAAGCGCGCCTGCTCTTTTGAAGAGCCAGCACAGGCACGACGGGCTGAATGGCCTGCTACTGTGCTGTAAATTTCAAGTATGATTTGGACCGGTTGGGTGATTGGGCAGATGCAGTATAATGTGGATAAATGTGAGGTTATCCACTTTGGTGGCAAAAACAGGAAGACAGATTATTATCTGAACGGCAATAGATTGGGAAAAGGGGAAGTGCAACGAGATCTGGGAGTCCTTGTGCACCTGTCGCTGAAGGTAAGCATGCAGGTGCAGCAGGCGGTTAAGAAGGCAAATGGTATGTTGGCCTTCATAGCGAGAGGATTCGAGTACAGGAGCAAGGATGCCTTGCTGCAGTTGTACAGAAATGAGAAGTCGCACAACACCAGGTTATAGTCCAACAGTTTTATTTGAAATCACAAGCTTTCGGAGCTATCGATCGCCCCTTCCTCAGGTGAAGTAAAGAGATACAGAATCGCCAAAGCATATATAGATAGAGAACAATGCATGTGTTAATTACAAAAGCAGACGACTACATTTAAATCACCCTGACTGTTTATCTGCCGAGGTGTGACAAAAGGCAATCAGGTCACATCAAAGACATAGCAAGATACAACTGAGACAATCAGGTGGAGCCACAGGGGGTCCAATGTGTCAAAAGCAGTTGTACAGGGCCTTGGTGAGACCACACCTTGAGTATTGTGTGCAGTTTTGGTCGCCTTATCTGAGGAAGGATGTTCTTGCCATGGAGGGAGTTCAGCGAAGATTCACCAGGCTGATACCTGGGATGGCAGGAATGACGTATGAAGAGAGATTGGGTCGATTAGGCTTATATTTGCTAGAGTTTCGAAGAATGAGAGGGGATCTCATTGAAACATATAAAATTCTAACAGGACGAGACAGACTAGATGCAGGAAGGATGTTCCCGATGGTCGGAGAGTCCAGAACCAGGGGTCACAGTCTAAGGATAAGGGGTAAGCCATTTAGGACTGAGATGAGGAGGAATTTCTTCACCCAGAGAGTGGTGAACCTGTGGAATTCTCTACCACAGAAGGCAGTTAAGGCCAATTCATTAAATATATTCAAAAAGGAGATAGATATATTTCTTAAGGCTAAAGGGATCAAGGGATATGGGGAGAAGGCAGGGACAGGGTACTGAATTTGGATGATCAGCCATGATCTCATTAAATGGCGGAGCAGGCTAGAGGGGCCGAATGGCCTCCTCCTGCTCCTATCTTCTATGTTTCTATGATTCTAATCTGCTGCTTTTTGTGGGAGAGTGTTCCACACTTCCACCACCCTGTGTGTGAAGAAGTGTTTCCCAACTTCTCTCCTGAATGGCCTGGCTCTGATTTTAAGGTTAGGTCCCCTTGTCCCAGACTCCCCTCACCGGATCAATTCCTTTCAAAATCCTAAAGACCTCAATCAAATCACCCCTTAACTGTCTATATTGTAGGGAATACAAGCCTACTGAAGCCCTGGTAACAATGTGCCACCCCCTAATTTTTTTTTTAGGTGGGCAGCCCATTCACAGTTCTGTGCATGCACGAAATCTAACATTGGAGAAGCCGGTCCTGGGACTGGCAGAGAGTTGCACGGCCAAACGTTGCCTGGTAACATTCTGGTGATTCAGCGCTGCACTCCTTCCAAGGCAAATATATCGTTTCTAAGGTACGGTGCCCAGAACTGTACACAGTACTCCAGGTGTGACCTAACCAGGGCTTTGTATAGCTGCAGCATAACTTCTACCCCTTGATGTTCTAGCCCTCTAGATATAAAGGCTAAAAATTCCATTAAGCCTCGTTGATTATTTTTCGTACCTGACCAGTGACCACTACATTTTAGTGAGTGTCCAGGGGGGGTGCTTAAAAAAGAAATTAGGATAGTGAAGAGGGGGCATGAAAACACACTGGTGGGCAAAATAAAGGAAAATCCCAAGGTGTTTTATAAATATATTAAGGGCAAGAGGATAACCAGGGAAAGAGTAGGGCCCATTAGGTACCAAAGTGGCAATCTGTGTGTAGAGCCAGAAGATGTAGGTGAGGTTTTAAATGAATATTTTGCATCTGTGTTCACTATGGAGAAGGGTGATGTAGGCATAGAAATCAGGCAGGGGGATTGTGATATACTTGAACAAATTAGTATCGAGAGCGAGGAGGTACTAGTGGTTTTAGCAGGCTTAAAAGTGGATAGATCCCCAGGCCCTGACTGGATGTATCCCAGGCTGCTGTGTGAGGCAAGGGAGGAGATTGCAGGGGCTCTGACACAAATTTTCAGAACCTCTCTGGCCACAGGGGAGGTGCCAGAGGACTGGAGAACAGCTAACGTAGTACCATTATTCAAGAAGGGTAGTAGGGATAAACCAGGGAATTACAGGCCAGTGAGCCGAACATCAGTGGTAGGGAAATTATTGGAAAAAATTCTGAGGGACAGAATTAGTCTCCACTTGGAGAGGCAGGGATTAATCAGGGATCGTTAGCATAGCTTTGTCAGGGGGAGATCATGTCTGACCAATTTGATTGAATTTTGAGGGGGTGACTAGGTGTGTGGATGAGGGTAGTGCAGTTGATGTAGTCTACATGGACTTCAGTAAGGCTTTTGACAAAGTCCCACATGGGAGACTGGTCAAGAAGGTAAGAGTCCATGGGATCCAGGGCAATTTGGCACATTGGATGCAAAATTGGCTTAGTGGCAGGAGGCAGAGGGTGATGGTCAAAGGTTGTTTTTGTGACTGGAAGCCTGTGTCCAGTGGTGTACCGCAGGGATCGGTGCTGGGTCCTTTGCTGTTTGTAGTGTACATTAATGATTTAGATATGAATGTAGGCGGTATGATCAGTAAGTTTGCAGATGACACAAAAATTGGTGGAGTGGTAAATAGCGAGGAGGGAAGCCTCAGGCTACAGGGTGATATAGAACAGTGGCAAATGGAATTTAACCCTGAAAAGTGTGAGGTGATGCATTTTGGGAGGACTAACAAGGCAAGGGTATACACAATGAATGGTAGGATCCTAGGAAGGACAGAGGGACCTTGGTGTGCATGTACATAGATCCCTGAAGGCAGCAGGACAGGTAGATAAGGTGGTTAAAAAGGCATATGGGATACTTATATTCTATGCCCCTGCTAATGAAGGCAAGAGCAGGGAGGTTATGATGGAGCTGTACAAAACGCTAGTTAGGCCACAGCTGGAATACTGTGTGCAGTTCTGGTCGCCACACTATAGGAGGGATGTGATTGCATTGGCGAGGGTGCAGAGGAGATTCACCAGGATGTCACCTTGGCTGGAGCGCTTCAGCTATGAAGAGAGACTGGACAGGCTGGGGTTGTTTTCCTTTGAGCAGAAAAGGCTGAGGGGGGACCTGATTGAGGTGTACAAAATTATGAGGGGCGTAGATAGAAAGGAACTTTTCCCCTTAGTAGAGGGGTCAATAACCAGGGGGCATAGTTTCAAGGTAAGGGGCAGGAGGTTTAGAGGGGATTTGAGGAAAAACTTTTTCACCCAGAGGGTGGTTGGAATCTGGAACTCACTGCCTGAAAGGGTGGTAGAGGCAGGAACCCTCACAACATTCAAGAAGCATTTAGATGAGCACTTGAAACGCCATAGCATACAAGGCTACGGACCAAGTGCTGGAAAATGGGATTAGAATAGACAGGGCTTGATGGCCGGTGCGGACACGACGGGCCGAAGGGCCTCTTTCTGTGCTGTATGACTCTATCCCATAGGGTCCGAGAGTTAGCTAACAGCTGTGGCATGCGAGACGGAACTGAAATGAACTGAACAGACACACCCACGAGCAAACAAAGCTTCATTTGAACAGGTCCTGTCATAAAAAGTTGAGCTGAGGGATTAAACACAACTTCCCTTTTGCTGAAGTGAATTTTAAAAGATCTCTTATCTTAGTTACTGGGTTACAGCACAGCTGCCGGGGAAAAGATACGTTTCCAATAATTGCGGACTGAGCGTTCACTCAGATTTATTCTAGGTGACCTCACTGTTTACGTGGAGCACAAAATTGAGATTTCTTAGTTTTAAAAGTTTCTTAATTGAAAAAGCTGTTCGTCAACATTTTATATGAAGCAAGTATTGCATTTCTACAACGCCTTTCACAACCTCAGGGCATCCCAAAGCGCTTTACAGCCATTGATGTACTTTTTGAAGTGTAGTCACTGTTGTAATGTAGGAAACGTGGCAGCCAATTTGTGCACAGCAAGCTCCCACACACAATGTGATAATCACCAGATAATTTTGTTTTTTAGTGATGTTGGTTGAGGGATAAATATTTGCCAGGACACCGGGGAGAACTCCCCTGCTCTTCTTCGAAATAGTGCCATGGGTCCTTTTACGTCCACCTGAGAGGGCAGACAGGGCCTCGGTTTAACGTCTCTTCCAAAAGACAGCACCTCCGACAGTGCGGCACTCCCTCAGTACTGCACTGGAGTGTCAGCCTAGATTTTTGTGCTCAAGTCTCTGGAGTGGAACTTGAACCCACAGTATTCTGACTCAAAGGCAAGGGTGCTACCCACTGAGCCACAGCTGACAGTTTATCACGGAGGAGCGTTGCAGATTATCAACCCCGGGGGAATTGCATTTGACTACCTTCTCTTTCACTGATCTGTAGATTATGTTGAGGACAGAGATTGGATCTGCACTACACGGGCGAGTATTCAGATACACACTCGGTCATGGGGAAGCTTTCCTTCCTCATTATACAACCAAATCTCACCCGTCTCCTGTCTACAGCCATCAGCCTGGATTGGCACCAATGTCCTGTACCATTCTCTCCCTTTCCTTTTTGAAATATATTAATTCTCGGGATATTGACTCGGCAAATCAAATTACCACGAATGGTGTGGAGGACGAATTCTTGGAATGCATGTGAGATGGTTTCCTGGATCAGTATGTGGAGGAACCAACCACGGAACAGGCTATTCTGGATCTGGTACTGTGTAATGAGAAAGGGCTAATCAATAATCTTGTGGTAAAGGGGCCTTTAGGGACAAGTGATCATAATATGAATGAAATTTATATTAAGTTTGAGAGTGATGTAGTCCAATCTGAAACTAAGGTCTTCAATATAAACAGAGGAAACGACAAGGGTATGAGGGACAAGTTGGCCATGGTAGATTGGGAGACTACACTAAAGGTATGAAGGTGGACATACAATGGCTAACATTCAAGGAAATAATGCATAATATGCAACAAACCTAAAAACCCAAAAGGAAAAGTGATCCAACCATGGCTAAGAAAAGAAATTAAAGCTAGTATTAAGTCAAAGGAGGAAGCTTATAAAGTTGCCAGAAAAAGCAGTCAGCCTGAGGATTGGAATCTTTTTAGAAATCAGCAAAGGGGGACCAAGAAATTGATAAAGAAAGGGAAAATGGAATATGAGCACAAACTAGCGAAATATATAAAAACGGATTGTAAGAGCTTCTATAGGTATGTGAAAAGGAAAAGACTGGCGAAGGTAAATGTAGGTCTTTTACAGTCAGAGACGGGAGAATTTATAATGGGGAATGAGGAAATGGCCGAGAAATTAAATACTTTGTTTCTGTCTTCACGGAGGAAGACACAAAAAACCTCCCAGAAATACGAGAAAACCAAGGGTGTGGCGAGAATGAGGAACTTAAAGAAATTAGTAAAAAAAAAACAGTACTAGCAAAATTAATGGGACTAAAAGTTGATAAATCTCCAGGACCGGATGACCAACATCCTAGGGTTTTGAAAGAGGTGGCCATTGGGATAGTGGATGCATTGGTTGTCATCTTCCAAAATTCTATAGATTCTGTAACGGTTCCTGCAGATTGGAGGATAGCAAATGTAACCCTGCTATTTAAGAAAGGAGGGAGAGAAAACGGGGAACTACAGACCTGTTAGCCTCACATCAGTAGTTGGGAAAATGCTGGAATCTATTATAAAGGATGCAATAACTGGGCACTTAGAAACTAATAGTAAGATTGGGTAGAGTCAACATGGATTTATGAAAGGGAAGTCCTGTTTGACAAACCTATTGGAGTTCTCTGAGGATGTAACTAGTGGAGTAGACAAAGGGAACCGGTAGATGTGGTGTATTTGGATTTTCAGAAGGCCTTCGATAAGTTCCCACACAAGAGGTTGGTGAACAAAATTAGGGCACATGGAATTGGGGGTAATATACGAGCATGGATTGAGAATTGGTTAACAGACAGAAAACAAAGAGTAGGGATAAATGGGTCTTTTTCAGGATGGCAGGCTGTGACTAGTGGGGTACCGCAAGGATCGGTGCTTGGGCCCCAGCTATTCACAATCTATATCAATGATTTGGATGAGGGGACTAAATGTAACATTTCCAAATTTGCTGATGACACAAAGCTAGGTGGCAGTGTCAGTTGCAAAGAGGCTTCAAGGGGATCTCAACAGGCTCAGTGAGTGGGCAAGAACATGGCAGATGGATTATAATGTGGATAAATGTGAAGTTATCCACTTTGGTAGAAAAAACAGAAAGGCAGAGTATTTCCTAAATGGTGAAAGATTGGGGAATGCAGATGCTCAAAGTGACCTGGGTGTCCTTGTACATGAGTCACTGAAAGTGAATGTGCAGGTGCAGCAAGCCATTAGGAAGGCAAATGGTATGCTGGCCTTCATTACAAGAGGATTTGAGTACAGGAGTAAAGAAGTCTTACTCCAATTATATAGGGCCTTGGTGAGACCACATCTGGAATACTGTGTACAATTTTGGTCTCCTTACCCGAGGAAGGATATACTTGCCATAGAGGGCGTGCAACGAAGGTTCACGAGATTGATTCCTGGGATGGCTGGACTGTCGTATGAGAAGAGATTGAGTAAACTAGGCCTGTATTCTCTTGAATTCAGAAGAATGAGAGGGGATCTCATTGAAGTATACAAAATTATTACAGGGCTTGATAGGGTGGATGCTGGGAGAATGTTTCCCTTGGCTGGGGAGTCTAGAACCAGGGGCCACTGCCTCAGGATAAAGGGTAGGCCATTCAGGACAGAGATGAGAAGAAATTTCTTCACACACAGGGTGGTGAATCTTTGGAATTCTCTACCCCAGAGGGCTGTGGAGGCTCAGTCATTGGGTATATTCAAAACAGAAGTCGATAGATTTCTGACTAGTAAGGGCATCAAGGGATATGGCGATAGGGCCAGTGAATGGAGTTGAGGCAGAAGATCAGCCATGATCTCATTGAATGGCGGAGCAGGCTCGAAGGGCCGAATCCTGCTCCTATTTCTTATGTTATGATGTGGGGGTCACTGGCAAGGCCAGCATAGAATGCCCATCACCTTACACAAGTGACTGATCTTTGCGGTGGGATGTCAGTCAGTTCCTCCGCCAATAACCAGCCAGCCAGACACACAGGATTTCCAGTTCAGGGTGTTGGCGGGGAGTGATCCCAGGATGGCAAAACCACCCCCAGCTATCGCACCGCCGCCCCCCTCCCCCCCGGCTTCCTGGCCCAGGAGCACGGTCGCAGACTCTCAACCACTTATCTGAGCCGAGATCAGCTACGGGAGCGCGCACCAGGGATGGGGCATCGTACCGTCCGTGCGACCCAGCACGGCAAGGAACCATGAATGTGTGCGCTCGAAAACAACCGCCTGCCTTCCGATAACCAAAAAAAAACCTCGCAATTAAATAGCGCCTTTCACGACCACCGGACGTCCCAAAGCGCTTTACAGCCAATGAAGTACTTTTGAAGTGTAGTCACTGTTGTAATGTAGGAAACGCGGCAGCCATTTTGTGCACAGCAAGCTCCCACAAACAGCAATGTGATAACGACCAGATCATCCGTTTTAGTGATGTTGGTTGAGGGATAAATATTGGCCCCAGGACACCGGGGAGAACTCCCCTGCTCTTCTTCCAATAGTGCCGTGGGATCCTTTTACGTCCACCTGAGAGAGCAGATAGGGCCTTGGTTTAACGTCTCAGCCGAAAGACGAACCGCTGGCTGGTGAAATGGGCAGACACATGGAAGATGCAATTTAATGCGGATCAGTGTGAAGTGATGCATTTTTGGAGAAACAACATGGAGAGGCAGTATAATCTAAGTGGTACTATTGAGAGGGAGTGCAGGAACAGAGGGGCCTGGGGTGCATATTCACACACGTTTGAAGGTGGCAGGGCAAGTTGATATGGCGGTTAAGAAAGCGTATGGGAAATTTGGCTTTGTAAATAGGGACATTGGGCTTTGTAAATAGGGACATTGAATGCAAAAACAAGGAAGTCATGCTACCGTTATAAATCACTAGTTAGAACATAGAACAGTACAGCACAGTACAGGCCCTTCGGCCCTCGATGTTGTGCCGAGCATTGTCCGAGACCAAGATCAAGCTATCACACTCCCTATCACTCTGGTGTGCTCCATGTGCTTATCCAATAACCGCTTGAAAGTTCCTAAAGTGTCCGACTCCACTATCACAGCAGGCAGTCCATTCCACACCCCAACCACTCTCTGAGTAAAGAATCTACCTCGGACATCCCTTCTATATCTCCCCCCATGCACCTTATAGTTATGCCCCCTTGTAACAGCTGCCTCTACCCGAGGAAATAGTCTCTGAACATCCACTCTATCTATCCCCCTCATCATCTTATAAACCTCTATTAAGTCGCCTCTCATCCTCCTCCGCTCTAAAGAGAAAAGCCCCAACTCCCTCAATCTTTCCTCATAAGACCTCCCCCCCAAACCAGGCAGCATCCTGGTAAATCTCCTTTGCACTCTTTCCAATGCTTCTACGTCCTTCCGATAGTGAGGTGACCAGAACTGCACACAATATTCCAAATGTGGTCTCACCAAGGTCCTGTACAGTTGCAGCATAACCTCACGGTTCTTAAACTCAAACCCTCTGTTAATAAACGCCAACACACCATAGGCCTTCTTTACTGCTCTATCCACTTGAGTGGCAACCTTCACACTTTAGGAAGGATGTTAAGGCCCTGGAGAGAGCGCAGAGGAGGTTTACCAGGATGAGGGACTTAAGTTATGTGGAGAGATTGGAGAATCTGGGATTGTTCTGAGAGCAGAGAAGGTTAAGGGGAGACCTAATAGAGGTGTTCAAAATCATGAGGGGTTTCGATAGAAACGGTCTCCTCTGGCAAATGAGTCGGTAACCAGAGGTCATAGATTTAAAAGAATTGGCAAAAGAACTGGAGGGGAAATGAGAAGTTTCCTGACACAGGGGGTTGTTGAGATCTGGAACACACGACTTGAAATAGGAACAATCAAAAGCCAATTGGACATGTACTTGAAGAGGACTCATTTTTGCAGGGCTATGGGGGAAAAGCTGGGGTGTGGGACTAAATTGGACAGCTCTTTCAAAGAGCCGGCACAGGCGGGACGGGCCGAACGGCCTCCTTCTGTGCTGTATGATTCTCGACGTCCCAGAGGAATTACTGTGCGAAAAGAAATTAAAGATAAAAGAATTTTATAAATAATTACAATGGAAAAAGCAGGCAAGGCGGTTGGGGAAGTTATTTCCCTTTCACAGAGATGCAATTTTTTTTTTAATGGAAAAGTTTATTCGGTATTCCGGAAAAATTCCACAAATTATTCATCAATATTTTGATCCAATAGGATCCGAAGCCCACCGCTAAATCAACGGCACAAAGCTTTCTTGTTAAACCCCTGACCCGTGGTCAGGTGGGAGGGGCTGGAGTATCGAGCCAGAATGAGAAAAGGTCTCCTCGTTTGGCAGTGTCCAGAGTCAGTACAGAGCACACTGGCCCGAGCATCGCACACACCGGCCCGTCTCATGGGGCTCCAGGGAGCTGGAGAAGCACGCAGAGTGTCTTCACACTCCCGAGCATCGCGGCGACCAAATGAAATTACTTCTTGAAACGGTCCAAGGCCGTGATCTGATGCGGAGCTCTCTCCTCTGTCACTTTCTGTTCTTTCTGGACCTTCAATTTCTTCTCAACACTATGTCGGATTAATTCCTGCAACAAATAAGAAGGGGCGATGAACCACCGGGGTTTATTACAGTGAAATCAGAGCCATTAAAAAGAGAAGGGAAATCAGGCGAGGGTCCCAGGCATTGTTCCCGTTAAGCTGTGAGACGGTCCCGTGCAGACCGGTCACCGGCTTTTGATCGGAAAACCCACGCACACACGGAAATTTGAATGGGCCGCGCAGCCAGTTAAAGGGGCCGCGCACCCACAAAAAGGGAAACATCGGTCCCAGGCACACGACAGGTGTAAGCAGGCTGCCGGTTCACAGAGCGCTGGGAGTGAAATCGTGCTGAGGATCGGAACGGGCAGGTTTGTGTGTCCGGTCGCTGAATTGAACCATTTTGCCAGCAGGCTCTGGGGTTTTTTTTTTTATTATAAAGCCGAGCTCCCCCGTCTCCTGAATGCCACGCAGTCGGGACAACTGGACGAACGTGTTTACGGGGTGGTGTGATTGCTTTAGCCGCTGGGCCCAGCCAACATGGAGTCTTGCTGCAAAGCCAGCGATGAGCGGTGACCACACTCTTCGTAGGAGTGGGGGGCCCCTCAACACAACGACCGTTCCAACGCTCTGCTCGGCGGAGGGGCAGCCCCCCCCCGAGTTTGTGCCTCCCGTTTCCCCACCCCACTTCTCCCCGGCAGGCACGACAGGGAAGTGCTGAGTGGGCCCAGGAACCGTTCCAGTAAATGGGGAAGGGGGAGGAATAACAAGCAGTTAAACCCCGATCCCAGAACAAGGGGGCATAACCTTAAAATTAGAGCCAGGCCATTCAGGGTGATGTCAGGAAGCACTTCCTCACACAAAGGGTAGCGGAAATCTGGAACTCTCGCCGGCAAAAAGCTGATGAGGCTGAGGGTCAATTGAAAAATTCAACACAGAGATGGATAGAAGTTTGTTGGGTTCGGGTATTAAGGGTTATGGAACCAATGGAGTAAACGGAGTTAAGATACAGAGCAGCCTTGATCTGATTGAATGGTGGAACAGGCTCAAGGGGCTGAATGGCCTCCTCCTGTTCCTATGACGTTACCCTGAAGCGAAAGTCCAGTCACCCCCCCTCCCCCGTGAAGAGATAGAGTGTGTGTGCAGGTTACTGGGAGCTGCCTCCACTCTGGAGCAGGGGGTCACTGGATCGTGACCAGAAGTAACGTCGGCTGCGACCTCTAAACCCCCCGGCACTGAGGCCAACTGCAGTGACCCTGCTATTCGGCTGGCTGAGATCAGTTCATTGAGCAGAGGCCGGGAATCAGGCCCGGCGCCTCCCGTTAGCCATGACAGCCAGTCTGCGTCTCCGTGCCCCTTTGCCCGATCTTTTGGTTCACTGCTTGGAGCCCTCACTCACCCTCTGCTCATCAAATGCCACCTTCTTCTTCCGTTTCTCCACGTTCTTTGCCGAGCTCCGCCCTTTCGTTTTGTGCTTCGGCTCAAACTTCTCTTTTTCCGCAGGATCGAATCCCTGTCAGTGGGACAAACGCAACACCAGCACTTAATCCCACAGGTCAAAGGGCACAGGCAGGTGCATCACGGGGAGGTGCTTTGCCCAGTCGGAGGGGCAGTACTGAGGGAGTGCGGCACTGTCGGAGCGGCAGTACTGAGGGAGCGCTGCACTGTCGGAGGGGCAGTACTGAGGGAGTGCGCACTGTCGGAGGGGCGGTACTGAGGGAGAGCGGCACTGTCGAGGGGCAGTACTGAGGGAGCGCTGCACGGTCGGAGGGGCGGCACTGAGGGAGCGCCGCCCTGTCGGAGGGTCGGTAATGAGGGAGTGCCGCACTGTCGGAGGGGCTGTACTGAGGGATTGCTGCACTGTCAGAGGGGCAGTACTGAGGGAATGCTGCACTGTCGGAGGGGCTGTACTGAGGGATTGCTGCACTGTCGGAGGGGCAGTACTGAGGGAGCGCTGCACTGTCGGAGGGGCAGCACTGAGGGAGCGCCGCACTGTCGGAGGGGCAGTACTGAGGGAGCGCCGCACTGTCGGGGAGCAGTACTGAGGGAGTGCCGCACTGTCGGAGGGGCAGCACTGAGGGATTGCTGCACTGTCGGAGGGGCAGTACTGAGGGAATGCTGCACTGTCGGAGGGGTAGTACTGAGGGAGCGCCGCACTGTCGGAGGGGCAGCACTGAGGGAGCGCCGCACTGTCGGAGGGGCAGTACTGAGGGAGCGCCGCACTGTCGGGGAGCAGTACTGAGGGAGTGCTGCACTGTCGGAGGGGCAGCACTGAGGGAATGCTGCACGGTCGGAGGGGCAGCACTGAGGGAGCGCCGCACTGTCGGGGAGCTGTACTGAGGGAATGCTGCACTGTCGGGGAGCTGTACTGAGGGAATGCTGCACTGTCGGAGGAGCAGTACTGAGGGAGCGCTGCACTGTCGGAGGGGCAGCACTGAGGGAGTGCTGTTCTCGAAGCATAAAAAGGAGGTCTGACACCAGCTGTTAGGTTACTCACCAGACGCTGGACGCGTTCTTTGTGCTTCTGGTCCATGGTGATAAAGTCGATCTGTCCCAGTTTGGTTGGGTCCAGGGTAATCAGCTCAGGCTGAATCTGGAAGAAAAGGAATCAGTTTCACGCGCTGGTAAGATCCGATTTCTGAAAGCATTTTACTCCATCAGACTGGGGGACGGTTGCAAGCGGTTCCTTTAACACAGCGACTCTGATATGAAGTTTACCAGACAAATAGCAGGTTAATTAAGCAACGTTTTATGTTTTAATGAGGATGTGCAGAACTTTTCTCTATATTGTATATACACATTACACCTATCTCATACCTTACAGTGTAGAGCATGACGCTGGCTGCACAACACTGCCCAGTGGACAGACTAAGACAGAGTCTTGTACAACAAAAGAATGTGCAGCTACAGTGAGAGAGAGCAGCAGCAGTCCCAGCACCTCAGAATCATAGCAGAATCTTACAGCACAGAAGGAGGCCATTCGGCCCGTATTGTCTGTGCCGGCTCTTTGAAAGAGCGATCCAATTTAGTCCCACACCCCAGCTTTGCCATTGAGCCCCTTGAGCCTGTTCCACTATTCAATGAGATCATGGCTGATCTGTGATCTAACTCCATATACCCGCCGTTGACCCATATCCCTTAATACCTTTGGTTAACAGAAAGCTATCAATCTCAGATGTAAAATTAATTGATCTAGCACTAATTGCCGTTTGCAGAAGACAGTTCCAAACTTCTACCACCCTTTGTGTGTAGAAGTGTTTCCTAATTTCACTCCTGAAAGGTCTGGCTCTAATTTTTAGACTATGCCCCCTAGACCGAGAATCTCCAACCAGCAGAAATTGTTTCTCACTATCTACCCTATCTGTTCCCCTTAATATCCTGAAAACTTCGATCACACCACCCCTTAACCGTCTAAATTCTAGGGAATACAACTCTAATTTGTGTAATCTCTCCTTGTAACTTAACCCTTGGAGTCAGAGTGTCATTCTGGTAAACCTACGCTGCACTCCCTCCAAGGTCTCTTTGGACCTCCACTGTTTTTAGCTTTTCACCATTTAGAAAGTACTCTGTTCTGTCCTTTTTAGGTCCAAAGTGGATGACCTCACATTTGCCTACAGTGAAATCCATTTGCCACAGTTTTGCCCATTCACTTAATCTATCAATATCCCTTTGTAATTTTATGCTTTCATCTACACTGCCTACAATGCCGCCTATCTTAGTGTCATCGGCAAACTTGGATACATGACTTTCTATGCCATCATCTAAGGCGTTAATAAATATTGTGAATAGTTGAGGCCGCAACACCGATCCCTGCGGGACACCACTAGTCACCTCCTGCCAATTAGAGTACCTGCTCATTATCCCTACTCTCTGTCTCCTGCCGCTCAGCCAATTTCCTGACCAGGTCAATAATTTGTCCTCAATTCCGTGAGCTTCTACCTTAGTTAACAGTCTCTTATGTGAGACTTTATCAAATACCTTCTGGAAGTCCATATAAATAACATCCATAGACATTCCCCTGTCGCCTCCTCAAAAAATTCAATCAGGTTTGTCAGGCATGACCTGCCTTTCACAAATCCATGCTGGCTCTCTCTGATCAACTGAAAATTTGAGGTGTTCAGTCACCCTATCCTTAATTATAGACTCTAGCAATTTCCCCACAACAGATGTTAGGCTAATTGGTCTATAATTCCCTGGTTTCCCTCTCTCGCCATTCTTAAATAGCAGAGTGACATTCACAATTTTCCAATCTTAAGGAACGGCTCCTGAATCGAGAGAACTTTGGAAGATTATATTTAGGGCATCTGCAATGTGCTCACCTACTTCCTTTAAAACCCTGGGATGGAAACCATCTGGTCCTGAGGATCTGTCACTCTTTAGTGCCATTATTTTCTTCATTACTGTTATTTTACTTATGTTGAAGTCCCTGTCCTGATTCATAGAAACATAGAATCTAGGAGCAGGAGTAGGCCATTCGGCCCGTCGAGCCTGCTCCACCATTCAATACGATCATGGCTGATCATCCAAATCCAGTACCCTGTCCCTGCTTTAATCCCCACAGTACACATATCCCACCCTACCCCCGTAATCCCACGTATTTAATTCCCCCTAACATATCCCATCCTATCCCCATAACCCCACATATTTAATCCCCCCCTAACACTAAGGGTCAATTTATCATAGCCAAATCAACCTAACCCGCACATTTTTGGACTGTGGGAGGAAACCGGAGCACCCGGAGGAAACCCACGCAGACACGGGGAGAATGTGCAAACTCCACACAGACAGTCACCCGAGGTCAGATTCGAACCCGGGTCTCTGGCGCTGTGAGGCACCAGTGCTAACCACTATACCACCGTGCTGCCCTATATATTAGTTTCCTTGGGATTTCTGGCATGCTATCCTCTTCCTCTACTGTAAATACTGACGCAAGGTAATTATTCAACATGTCCGCCATTTCCTTATCATTGACAATATCACTGCTTTCAGTTTTTAAGGGGCCAACATTGCTCCTGACCACCCTCTTTTTCCTAATGTAATTGTAAAAATTCTGTGTGTTGATTTTGATATCCCTTGCAAGTTTCTTTTCATACTCCCTTTTTGTAGCTCTTACTATCTGTTTTGTGACCCTTTGCTGCTCTTAGTATCTTTCCCATTCGCCAGGATCTGTGCCATCTGTTCCTCATAACCCTGCAAAATAGTCCTCTTCACTTCCCTCTTGAAAGAGCCTATGGAATCTGCTTCCACCACCCTTTCAGGGAGTGCATTCCAGATCTCAACAACCCTCTGCGTGAAGAAATCTCTCATTTCCCCCTCGAGTTCTTTGGCCAATTATTTTAAATCTACCTCACGAGGCACTCCTCACTGGACTAAAGCTTTTAAACGAGAACCGAGACCATTCCTATTTGGCAGGATGTTGAAGACAGAATCCATCTCACCAAACACAGCAGCGAAGCAATCCCACCCCTCGGCAATCCATGTGTGCAGGTCTAACGGAGGGTGGAAGTGAGGAGGTTGGAGATTCAAAGTCTGCTTATGCAACCATGGTGCCAATCTCCAGCTTTACTCGGGAATCGGAGATGCCCTTCTCCACAAGTTCACGAGAGGCAGCAATTAACCTTCCCTCACTGAATGCATGATGCGGAGATGCCGGTGCTGGACTGGGGTGGACAAAAGTGAGAAGTCGCACAACACCAGGTTATAGTCCAACAGTTTTATTTGAAATCACGAGCTTTCGGAGCTGCTGCCCCTTCACCTGACGAAGGAGCAGCAGCTCCGAAAGCTTGTGATTTCAAATAAAACTGTTGGACTATAACCTGGTGTTGTGCGACTTCTCACTGAATGCAGACACTAGTTAATTCAGATGCATTTCCTGGCAATGGCTCTGCATGTGCAGCGAGCACGGTGTACAAGCTTACGGTTCGAACTCATTCACTCGGTCCTGCTCCGAGGGGGCACACATAATGACAAATGGTGGGCGGTATGCTTCATTCTCTCTGAAAGTAGTAAATCTTCACCATCACCTGATTTTACTCTGCAGGGTAATGAGGAGGGAGCACAGAGTCGCTCTGTGCTCTGGTCACCGTGCTGGTTAGTGTGCGCGCACTCTGCATCCCGAGCTTGTCTCAGTAGCAGCAGAGATAAAGGAGCTCCAGCAATAATGCAAAGACACCTACCTTCTCCAGCAGGGCCTTGACCTCCCATTCCTGCCTCTGCTTCTTGCTCTGGTAAGGATTGCATTCTCGGGCATCAAAGTTGGCCTCACCGGCACCTGCACGGGGGGGGGTGGGAAAGACAAACTCGCTCAGTCTGACCATTAAAAGCCCGTTTCACTGGTCAGTCACATACAGGTTTGGTGTTACCTCAGCCCACTTGCTGCTGAAACCCTCATCCGTGCTTTTTGTTACCTCCAGACTCGACAATTCCAACACTCTCCTGGCCGGCCTCCCACCTTCCACCCTCTGCAAACTTCAGCTCATCCAAAACTCGGCTGCCCCGTGTCCTAACTCGCACCGAGTCCCGTTCACCCATCACCCCCTGTGCTCGCTGACCTACGTTGGGCTCCCGGTCCGGCAACGCCTCGATTTTAAAATTCTCATCCTTGTTTTCAAATCCCCCCATGGCCTCGCCCCCCCCACTCCCCCTTCTTATCTCTGTAACCTCCTCCAGCCCCACAACCCGGCAGGATCTCTGCACTCCTCCAATTCTGGCCTCTTGAGCGTCCCCGATTATAAATCGCTCCACTATTGGCGGCCGTGCCTTCAGCTGCCTAGACCCCAAGCTCTGGGATTCCCTCCCTAAACCTCTCCGCCTCTCTATCCTCCTTTAAGACGCTCCTTAAAACCTACCACTTTGACCAAGCTTTTGGTCGCCTGCCCCAATATCTCTATGTGGCGCGGTGTCACATTTTGTTTGATAACGCTCCTGTGAAGCGCCTTGGGAAGCTTTACTACGTTAAAGGTGCTGTCTAAACACAGGTTGTTGTCCTCCTCGATGTCATCTTCCTCATTTTTATACACCTAAAATCAGCCAATCCACCGAGCGTTCAATTCTCTCCTCCTTTCACCGGATTATATCCCGCGTTAAGGCACTCCCCACATGGAGGGGTGGGGCGGGAGTACGAGTGGATGTGGACCCACATCCCCTCAGTCCGGCAGAACCTCAGCAGGGGACCACAGTCCAGTTCAGGTCCGTCAGACTGACTTGACGCCACCATCAGAAGTGCCCAGGAGAGCGCTCAGTAGATCACTGATGACAAACATAGAAGATAGGAGCAGGAGTAGGCCATTCGGCCCCTCGAGCCTGCTCCGCCATTCGATGAGATCATGGCTGATCATCCAAACTCAGTACCCTGTACCTGCCTTCTCCCCATATCCCTTGATACCTTTAGCTTTAAGAAATATATCTAACTCCTTCTTGAATATATTTAATGACTTGGCCTCAACTACCTTCTGTGGAGAATTCCACAGGTTCACCACTCTCTGGGTGAAGAAATTCTTCCTCATTTCTGTCCTAAATGGCTTACCCCTTATCCTTAGATTATGGCCCCTGGTTCTGGACTCTCCGACCATCGGGAACATTCTTCCTGCATCTAGTTTGTCCAGACCTGTCAGAATTTTATATGTTTCGATGAGATCCCCTCTCATTCTTCTATACTCCAGCGAGTATAAGCCCAATCGACCCAATCTCTCCTCATATGTCATTCCTGCCATCCCAGGTATCAGTCTGGTGAATCTTCGCTGCACTCCCTCCATGGCAAGAACATCCTTCCTCAGATAAGGCGACCAAAACTGCACACAGTACTCAAGGTGTGGTCTCACCAAGGCCCTGTACAACTGCAGCAGGACATCCCTGTTCCTGTACTCAAACCCTTTTGCTATGAAGGCCAATATCCCATTTGCCTTCTTCACCGCCTGCTGCACCTGCATGCTTACCTTCAGCGACTGGTGCACAAGGACACCCAGGTCTCGTTGCACTTCCCCTTCTCCCAATCTATTGCCATTCAGATAATCGTCTGCTTTTCTGTTTTTGACACCAAAGTGGATAACCTCGCATTTATCCACGTTATATTGCATCTGCCACGCTTCTGCCCACTCACCCAACCTGTCCAAATCATCCTGGAGTTTCTCGGTATCCTCCTCGCAGCACACACGCCCACCCAGCTTTGTGTCATCTGCAAACTTGGAGATATTACATTTAGTTCCCTTATCCAGATCATTAATGTATATTGTGAATAGCTGGGGTCCAAGGACCGATCCCTGCGGTACCCCACTAGTCACTGCTTGCCACTCGGAAAAAGACCCATTAATTCCTACTCTTTGCTTTCTGTCCGCCAACCAGTTCTCTATCCAAGTCAATACCTTGCCCCCAATCCCATGTGCCTTAAAAAGCATGTTCTTCCGATCTGCCTGGCACGAGCACGCTGGGGACTCTCTCATTACTTGCCTGGCACGAGCATGCTGGTGAATCCCTGGCCGTGCCCCACGCCCAAGACGTCCTCGTAGGGGCAGAACTGCAGCCCATGCACTCCCTGACGGACAGAGTGACTCAGGTACGGCCTCCTCACCGTCGCATGGTGAATGTCTTTGTAAATCTGTGGGGGGCCGGGGGAAAGAGACATTAATCAACACTGCATCGATCGGTTACATGAACACACATTCCAGGCAACCCCTCAGCAGATTACCGCCATGTTGGAGGTGCCATCTCTCAGACGTGACGCCAAGTTTGCCTGTCCCGATGCTTCAGTTGGATGTTAAAAGATCGCACGCCCACTATTTGAAGAGCTGCAGAGTTCTCCCCGGGTGTCCTGGGGCCGATACTTATCCCTCAACTTACATGACTAAAAAACAGATTATCTGGTCATTATCACACTGCTGCGTGTGGGAGCTTGCTGTGTGCAAACTGGCTGCCGCATTTCCGAAACTGCAACGGTGACTACACTTGAAAAAGTACTTCATTGGCGGTGAAGCTTTGGGACGCCCCGAGGATAGGAAAGGTGCTGTATAAATGCAAGTCTTATATAGCTCACTAAAATCCAAAGGAACATTTGACTGGTACAGTGGAATTCAGTTCCATGTTATAGGGTATATTATATAATACACACACACATTTGCATTCTAGAATATGTTCTCTTGCAGTCTGTCCATACATATCCAGCTCTCACTGTGCCTTACAATACACTAATGTAATTCTCATTAATAGCTTGTTCAAGTAAACCATTCTACTGTATGCAGAAAGAATTTGCATTGAAGTGCAGTCACTGCTGTACTCAAGGGAAACGCGGCAGCCAATTTGCATACAGCAAGGTCCCACAGACTGCAACCAGGTAATCCATTTTAGTGATATTGGTTGAGGGATTAATGTTCGCCTGGACACTGGGGAGAACTCCCCTTCGAGTTGTGCACAAGTTTTGATATTGTGCTTGAAAATCAGGAAACAGCAGACTTAATAAATAGCTACTCAGCCAGTGGCTCAGTGGGCAGCGCTCTTGCCTCTGAGTCAGAAGGTTGTGGGTTCAAGTCCCACTCCAGAGACTTGAGCACAAAAATCCAAACTGACACTCCAGTGCAGTGCTGAGGGAGCGCTGCGCTGTCAGAGATGCCGTCTTTCGGATGAGACGTTAAAGCAAGGCCCCATCTGCTTTCTAAGGTGGATGTCAGAGAGTCAGGAGTCATAACGGCACAGGAGGCCATTCAGTCCATCGAGTCTGTGCCGGCTCTCTGTAGAGCAATCCAGTCAGTCCCATTCCCCCGCTCTATCCCCGTAGCCCTGCAAGTTTATTTCCCTCAAGTGCCTATCCAGTCTCCCCTTGAAAACATTGAGTGTCTCCGCTTCCACCACTTCCGTCGGCAGCGAGGTCCAGGTCCTCACCACTCGCTGTGTAAAAAAGTTTTTCCTCACAGCCCCCTGTCTCTCTTGCCCAAAACCTTAAATCTGTGTCCCCTAGTCCTTGTACCATCAACTAGTGGGAACAGCCTTTCCCCATTTAGCCTACCCAAACCCATCATAATCTTGTACACCTCTATCACATCACCCCACAATCTCCTTTGCTCTAAAGAAAACAAATCCAGCTTCTCCAACCAGAGAGTTGGAATAAACGGCTCATTTTCTGAATGGCAGGCAGTAACAAGTGGGGTACCACAGGGATCTGTCCTGGGTCCCCAGCTGTTCACAATTTATATTAATGACCTGGATCAGGGAGTCGAATGCAGCATTTCCAAATTTGCAGACGACACTAAACTAGGAGGGGGGGTGGGCTCAGAGGAGGAGACCAGGAAGCTCCAGAGCGATTTGGACAGACTGGGTGATTGGGCGGATAAATGGCAGATGCACTATAATGTGGACAAGTGCGAAGTTATCCACCTTGGGTGCAGGAACGGGAGGGCAAATTATTATTTAAATGGCAATAAATTGGGAGAGGGGGAAGTACAGAGAGACCTGGGTGTTCTTGTACACCAGTCACTGAAGGCGAGCATGCAGGTGCAACAGGCGGTCAAGAAGGCAAACGGTATGCTGGCCTTCATAGCAAAAGGGTTGGAATACAGGAACAGGGATACCTTGCTGCAGCTGTACAGGGCACTGGTGAGACCACACCTCGAGTACTGTGTACAGTTTTGGTCGCCTCATCTGAGGAAAGATGTTCTTGCCATGGAGGGGGTGCAGCGGCGATTCACCAGGCTGATACCAGGAATGGCGGGATTGACCTATGAGGAGAGACTATGTAGTTTAGGGATGTACACACTGGAGTTTAGAAGATTGAGAGGGGACCTCATAGAAGTGTATAAAATTCTGACAGGTCCAGACAGATTAGATGCAGAAGGAATGTTTCCCTTGGCGGGTGAGAACAGAACTAGAGGACATAATTTAAGGATAAGGGCTAAACCATTTAGGACAGAAATGAGGGGGAATTTCTTCACTCAGAGAGTGGTGAACCTGTGGAACTCATTGCCACAGAGGGCAGTGTACGCCAGCTCATTAAATATATTTAAGAGGGAATTAGATATATTTCTACAGGCAAAAGGGGTTAAGGGTTACGGAGAGAAGGCGGGGACGGGATACTGAATTGAAGGATCAGCCATGATCTCATTAAATGGCGGAGCAGGCTCGAAGGGCCGGATGGCCTACTCCTGCTCCTATCTTCTATGTATCTATCTATGTATGTATCTATGTCCTTGTAGCTAAGATCCCCCATCCCCGGAACCAATTCTGGTAAATCTCCTCTGCACCCTCTTAACGGGCCTTCACATCCTTCCTAAAGTGTGGTGACCAGAACTGGACGCAATACTCCAGTTGTGGCCTAACCAGTGCTTTATAAAGGTTCAGCATAACTTCTCTACTTTTGTACTCAACACTCTATTTATGAAGCCCAAGATCCCATATGCTCTCTCAATATGTCCCGCCACCTTCAGGGACCGATGCACATTAACTCCCAGGTCCCTCTGTCCCTGCACACTCTTTAAAACTGTGTCATTAAGTGTATATTGCCTCTCCCTGTTCCTTCTGCCAAAATGCATCACCTCACACTTCTCTGTATTAAATTCCATCTGCCACTTGTCTGCCCATTCTGCTAGCCTTTCTATGTCCTATTGCAGTCAATTGATATCATCACTGTTTTTAAGCCACATTTCCGTTATTGCCACACAGCTAATTGTGCTTGTAGCTCACCAACCTTATTCACCACTTTGTGCGTTTACGTACATGCATTCTAAACCCATTTTTGAATTTTTCGTAGTCTTTCTTAGTCTGCTCCTATCTAATATGGTGCTACATCCGCCTCTAGTACTACTTCCGCCTCTAGTACTGTCCAACACATTCACTCTTTTATGCACCTTATTCCTCTTTTCTAAAAATAAAATCGAGGGGAGGAACTAACTAGATTCACTAAGTAAAAACATGGAGATGGAGAAACTAATGTAAATGATCCCATGGCACTATTTTGAAGAGCAGGAGATTTCTCCCCAGTGTCCCGACCAATATTTATCCCTCAATCAACATCACAAGAACAGATTATCTGGTCACTCTCTCATTGCTTGAGGGAAAACTTCAAAAGTACTTCATTGGCTGTAAAGCGTTTGGGACGTCCTGAGGTTGTGAAAGGCGCTATAGAAATGCAAGTCTTGTTCTTTCACAGTAGAGGATGAGGAAAAAATACCAGAGATACAAGAAAAACTAAAACTAAAATCGAGGGGAGGAACTAACTAGATTCACTAAGTAAAAACATGGAGATGGAGAAACTAACATTATTAAATATAGACAAATCTCCAGGACCCGTGGATTCCACCCCAGGGTATTAAAAGAAGTAGGAAATTGTTGATACATTAGTCATGATCTCCCAAAACACTCTCGATTCAGGAATTGTCCCCGTGGATTGGAAAATTGCCAATGTCACACCACTATATAAGGGTAATAGAGATCAACCAGGAAATTATAGGCCTATTAGTCCAACGTCTGTTGTGGGGAGGTTACTAGAATCTGTTATTAGGGACAGAGTGACTGAGCACTTGGACAACTAGGAACAGAGAGCCAGCGCAGATTTGTGATGGGTAAGTCGTATCTAACAAACCTAGTGGAATTTTTTGAGGATGTAACCAACATGGTAGATTGAGGAATGTCTATGGATGTTATTTATATGGACTTCGAAAAGGCATTCGATAGTGTTCCACATAGGAGACTTAACAAAATTGAGGGGGCATGGAATTGGAGGCAAGCTATTGACATGGGTAGGGAATTGGTTAGGAGGCAGGAGACAGAGTAGGGATAATGGTTATGTACTCAAATTGGCAGGATGCGACAAAGTGTCCCCCAGAGATCGGTGCTGGGGCCACAGCTTTTCACGATATCTACAAGTGACTTAGACGAAGGAATAGAGAGCTGTATATCCAAGTTTGCTGATGACACTAAGTTAAGGTGGCACAGTAAGTAGTGTAGATGGGAGCAGGAAGTTACAAAGGGACATTGACAGATTAAGTGAGTGGGTAAAACTGTGGCAGATGGGGTTCAATGTGGGAAGGTGTGAGGACACCCACGTTGCACCGAAGAAAGATGGAAACATAGAAGATAGGAGCAGGAGTAGGCCATTCGGCCCCTCGAGCCTGCTCCGCCATTCAATAAGATCATGGCTGATCATCCAAATTCAGTACCCTGTCCCTGCTTTCTCCCCATATCCCTTTAGCCGTAAGAAATATATCTAACTCCTTCTTGAATATATTTAATGAGTTGGCCTCAACTATAGATCAGAGTATTTTCTAAATGGTGAGAAGCTAGGAACTGTGGAGGAGCAGAGAGATTGAGGGGTCCATGTACAGAAATCACAAAGCTGGTGCACAGACACATAACATAATGAAAAAGGCTAATGGAATGTTGGCCTTTATCTCAAGGGGTCTGGAATACAAAGGGATGGAAGATATGTTACAGCTGTACAGAGCTCTGGTTAGACCTGTTTAGAATTATACTGAGGATGAAAGGGTTAAATTACGAAGATAGGTTGCATCGACTAGGCTTGTATTCCCTCGAATATAGAAGATTAAGGCTTGATCTAATTGCAGTGTTTAAGATGATTAAAGGATTTGATAGGGTAGATTGAGAGAGATTGAGAGTTCAGAACAAGGGGGCAGAACCTTAAAATTGGAGCCAGGCCGTCAGGGGTGATGTCAGGAAGCACTTCTTCACACAAAGAGTAGTGGAAATCTGGAACTCTAACCCCAAAAAACTGCTGAGGCTGAGGGGTCAATTGAAAATGTTGAAACTGAGAACGTTAGAATTTTGTTGGGCAAGGGTATTAAGGGATACGGAACCAAGGCGGGTAAATGGTGTTAAGATACAGATCAGCCGTGATCCAACTGAATGGTAGAACAGGCTCGAGGGGCTGAATGGTCTACTCCTGTTCCTATGTTCCCGAGGGGGCAGATGGGGCCTCGGTTTAACGTCTCATCCGAAAGACAGCACCTCCGACAGTGCAGCGCTCCCTCAGTACTGCCCCTCCGACAGTGCAGCGCTCCCTCAGTACTGCCCCTCCGACAGTGCAGCGCTCCCTCAGTACTGACCCTCCGACAGTGCGGCGCTCCCTCAGTACTGCCCCTCCGACAGTGCAGCACTCCCTCAGTACTGCCCCTCCGACAGTGCGGCGCTCCCTCAGTACTGCCCCTCCGACAGTGCAGCTCTCCCTCAGTACTGCCCCTCCGACAGTGCAGCTCTCCCTCAGTACTGACCCTCCGACAGTGCGGCGCTCCCTCAGTACTGCCCCTCCGACAGTGCGGCGCTCCCTCAGTACTGCCCCTCCGACAGTGCGGCGCTCCCTCAGTACTGCCCCTCCGACAGTGCAGCGCTCCCTCAGTACTGACCCTCCGACAGTGCGGCGCTCCCTCAGTACTGCCCCTCCGACAGTGCAGTGCTGCCTCAGTACTGCACTGAGAGTGTCAGTCGAGATGTATTCAAGTCTCTGGAGTGGGACTTGAACCCTCGACCTCCTGATTCAGAGGGGAGAGTGCTTCCCACTGAGCCATGGCTGACACCTTGTTTAAATGTACGGTGCAACCTTTGAAATAAAAGCAGCTTACATGGACGGTGTTTCCACATCCGACTCCCAGGAGGTTTCTCTGACTGAAAGCGAGGTGGCTGGCACCAGTCGATATGAAATAGGAGTGAAGTGGGCGATATGATCGGATGTCGTAAATGTTTAACTTTCGGTCCAAACCAGAAGTGGCCATGTACCTGCAAGAGGAGAAACTTGAACAGCAAGCACACAAAGCACCAAACTCTCAAACTAATTCACTGCCGTGCAGAAATTCAAACCTGCTAAAGACAACTTAGAAACACCAAGGACTGCGTCTCATCTTCATCCATTTCGACAGAATCTCCTGAATAGTTAACACTTAAATGTCAACCACCAACACACACACTCCCGCAGTGACCTCTGTTCCTGCACGTTTTACACACACCTGCAGACAGAAACACACCTGCACCTGTGCACGCACGCACACACCTGCATACAGAATCTCCTGCGCGCACACACCTGCATACAGAAGCACACACACACACAGGACCAGTTAATTCAATTATCACTGTCTGTGTGATCCCTGTTTTTGGTGACCCCATTAACAACTGCGTTGCCTCTCTCTGTCTCTCCCCCTCCCCGTCTCTCTCCTGGTTCTGCAGCGTGTTCTGTTATTTTAACGGCGGGGTATTTAGAAAGTCTGTGGGGATGGTTCTGTTATTTTGCTTACGTTCCGGTCTTGTCCACAGCGATGGCTCGAACGCCCCCGCGATGACACAGCATCTTCACCAGTGGCTCTTTCACCTTCGGGCTCCACAGCGTCACCGTACCTAAGATACATTTGAGGCTGCGTTAGAAACGACGGCAAGACAGCGAGAATCACTCACACTGACGGACAGAGACAGAAATTTCCCGCTTTGTACAGTCCACAGGCAGCCAGGACATGGCGGGAGGGACGGGGCAGGGGCTGGGGAGAGGGCGGGAGGAGGGGCGGGAGGCTGGGGCGGGACCTCACCCCACTTGAGCCCTTAACCTGACTCCGTCAGTGCCCTTGTCCTGACCCTGCAAGTGACCCATACCCTGCAAGTGACCCTGACCCTGCGAGCGCCCTTACCCTGCGAGTGTCCCAAGTGGATGACTGCGTTGTAAGGATTCTGGGTCATCACATCCAGACGTCCAGTTTTGGTGCATGTGGCCACCACCTCCTTCCCCACAGAGACGTCCAGGTACTGTAGGAATCCTCGGGCACTCTGCACATCAGCGGGAAAAAAAAACCACACAGACACAGGCAGATACATACGAGCAGACAGACACACGCACAGACATACACGACACATACAGACAGACGGACAATACAGAAATTCTGAGTTAGTTGATTTCCAAAAAAGTTACAGGTTACGGAGTACTCAGTCTGTGTTAATGCAGCAGGAACTGCGCAGTGCATTGGACATTTAGACTTTTCTCAATTACGTGTTGCAATTTTGTTTAATGGAAACATTTTTTTTTAAAAACCAGATCTATGCAATTGGTAAAATGCTGGACCGGAAACTTAACACGTTTCCTGCACCGGTCATTCGGCCCATCGTGTCCATGCTGGCTCTTTGCTACAGAAATCCAACACTAATCTCACTGCCCCGCTCACTCCCCATAGCCCTGTATTAATCCCAAACTAATCCCTCTGCCCCACTCTCTCCCCATAGCCCTGTATTAATCCCAAACTAATCCCTCTGCCCCACTCTCTCCCCATAGCCCTGTATTAATCCCAAACTAATCCCTCTGCCCCACTCTCTCCCCATAGCCCTGTATTAATCCCAAACTAATCCCACTCTCTCCCCATAGCCCTGCATCAATCCCAATCTAATCCCACTCTCTCCCCATAGCCCTGCATCAATCCCCAATCTAATCCCGCTCTCTCCCCATAGCCCTGTATTAATCCCAAACTAATCCCTCTGCCCCACTCTCTCCCCATAGCCCTGTATTAATCCCAAACTAATCCCTCTGCCCCACTCTCTCCCCATAGCCCTGTATTAATCCCAAACTAATCCCACTCTCTCCCCATAGCCCTGCATCAATCCCAATCTAATCCCACTCTCTCCCCATAGCCCTGCATCAATCCCCAATCTAATCCCGCTCTCTCCCCATAGCCCTGTATTAATCCCAAACTAATCCCACTCTCTCCCCATAGCCCTGCATCAATCCCAATCTAATCCCACTCTCTCCCCATAGCCCTGCATCAATCCCCAATCTAATCCCACTCTCTCCCCATAGCCCTGTATTAATCCCAAACTAATCCCACTCTCTCCCCATAGCCCTGCATCAATCCCAATCTAATCCCACTCTCTCCCCATAGCCCTGCATCAATCCCCAATCTAATCCCACTCTCTCCCCATAGCCCTGCATCAATCCCAATCTAATCCCACTCTCTCCCCATAGCCCTGCATCAATCCCAATCTAATCCCACTCTCTCCCCATAGCCCTGCATCAATCCCAATCTAATCCCACTGCCCCGCTCTCCCCATAGCCCTGTATCAATCCAAACTAATCCCACTCTCTCCCCATAGCCCTGTATCAATCCCAATCTAATCCCTCTGCCCCGCTCACTCCCCATAGCCCTGTTGTCAATCCCAAACTAATCCCACTCTCTCCCCATAGCCCTGCATCAATCCAAACTAATCCCACTGCCCCGCTCTCCCCATAGCCCTGTATCAATCCCCAACTAATCCCACTGCCCTGCTCACTCCCCATAGCCCTGTATCAATCCCAAACTAATCCCACTGCCCCGCTCACTCCCCATAGCCCTGTATCAATCCAAACTAATCCCACTCTCTCCCCATAGCCCTGTATCAATCCCAATCTAATCCCTCTGCCCCGCTCTCTCCCCATAGCCCTGTATCAATCCAAACTAATCCCACTGCCCCACTCTCTCCCCATAGCCCTGTATCAATCCCCAACTAATCTCACTGCCCCGCTCTCTCCCCATAGCCCTGTATCAATCCAAACTAATCCCACTCTCTCCCCATAGCCCTGTATCAATCCAAACTAATCCCACTGCCCCACTCTCTCCCCATAGCCCTGTATCAATCCCCAACTAATCTCACTGCCCCGCTCTCTCCCCATAGCCCTGTATCAATCCAAACTAATCCCACTCTCTCCCCATAGCCCTGTATCAATCCCAATCTAATCCCTCTGCCCCGCTCACTCCCCATAGCCCTGTTGTCAATCCCAAACTAATCCCACTGCCCCGCTCACTCCCCATAGCCCTGTTGTCAATCCCAAACTAATCCCACTGCCCCGCTCACTCCCCATAGCCCTGTTGTCAATCCCAAACTAATCCCACTGCCCCGCTCACTCCCCATAGCCCTGTTGTCAATCCCAAACTAATCCCACTGCCCCGCTCACTCCCCATAGCCCTGTTGTCAATCCCAAACTAATCCCACTGCCCCGCTCACTCCCCATAGCCCTGTTGTCAATCCCAAACTAATCCCACTGCCCCGCTCTCCCCATCGCCCGTATCAATCCCAAACTAATCCCACTGCCCCGCTCTCCCCATCGCCCGTATCAATCCCAAACTAATCCCACTGCCCCGCTCACTCCCCATAGCCCTGTTGTCAATCCCAAACTAATCCCACTGCCCCGCTCTCCCCATCGCCCGTATCAATCCCAAACTAATCCCACTGCCCCGCTCACTCCCCATAGCCCTGTTGTCAATCCCAAACTAATCCCACTGCCCCGCTCTCCCCATCGCCCGTATCAATCCCAAACTAATCCCACTGCCCCGCTCTCCCCATCGCCCGTATCAATCCAAACTAATCCCACTGCCCCGCTCACTCCCCATAGCACTGTTGTCAATCCCAAACTAATCCCACTGCCCCGCTCTCCCCATCGCCCGTATCAATCCCAAACTAATCCCACTGCCCCGCTCACTCCCCATAGCCCTGTATCAATCCCCACACTAATCCCACTGCCCCGCTCACTCCCCATAGCCCTGTATCAATCCCAAACTAATCCCACTGCCCCACTCTCTCCCCATAGCCCTGTATTAATCCCAAACTAATCCCACTGCCCCGCTCTCTCCCCATAGCCCTGCATCAATCCCACTAATCCCACTGCCCCGCTCTCCCCATAGCCCTGTATCAATCCCAAACTAATCCCACTGCCCCGCTCTCTCCCCATAGCCCGTATCAATCCCTCACTAATCCCACTGCCCCACGCTTTCCCCATAGCCCTGTATCAATCCCAAACTAATCCCACTGCCCTGCTCTCTCCCCATAGCCCTGTATCTTCCGCGACTTCAATTATTCATCCACTTTTCCCAATTCAATGGTCTCACCCCCAACCATGCCCAGTGTGAAAGTATTCCGTGCTCCAGCAACTCTCTGCATCAAGAAATTTCTCCTGATGCCTCTTCTCACTCACTGAGTGATGATTTTAAATCGATGGCCCCTCGTCAATGACTCCATAAACAGAGGCAAGAGTCTTTCCCTAATCGCTCTATCAAAAATCTCGCCATCGTTTTAAAAACCTCCATTAAATCGCCTCTTAACCTTCTCTGCTGCAGTATTTGGACAAGTATCTTCTCCTGACTAAAGTGACCCATTCCTGCTCTTACGTTAGTCTCAGTAGCTGTTTTAATAAAATGACCGAAGCCACGTTATTTTTCTGATGCGGTTGGAAGCAGATGTTGAAGTGCTGCTGTTTAGTTCAGTGGCACCGTGAGGACGAGGTCCGTTCTGGGAATTAGATTCAGGTTTTTTTTGGGGGAGCACAGCACACTGAAATAGAGCTGAGCACCGGATTAGTCCTGCAGCTTTTGACCAGCGCTTCAATGGATGCTGGTTAATCCCAGCAAGGCGCAACAGGAACAAGCGCTTTGCACTTGTGCGGTTCTAAAGGCGAGGCTGTGGTTAAGGCAGGCTGACGGGACGGAGAGGAGGGCACTTTACTCTGCAACATAGCCAGTCCATAGAAACATAGAAACTAGGAGCAGGAGTAGGCCATTCGGCCCGTCGAGCCTGCTCCACCATTCAATACGATCATGGCTGATCATCCAAATCCAGTACCCTGTCCCTGCTTTCTCACACAGAATCCCCATCGAGCCTGCACAGACACATATCCCACCCTATCCCCGTAACCCCACGTATTTAATTCCCCCTAACATATCCCATCCTATCCCCGTAACCCCACATATTTAATCCCCCCCCTAACACTAAGGGTTAATTTACCATAGCCAAATCAACCTAACCCGCACATTTTTGGACTGTGGGAGGAAACCGGAGCACCCGGAGGAAACCCACGCAGACACGGGGAGAATGTGCAAACTCCACACAGTCACCCGAGGTCAGATTCGAACCCGGGTCCCTGGCGCTGTGAGGCACCAGTGCTAACCACTATGCCACCGTGTTGCCCTACATCCGATACTCCCAAACACCGGCTGACAGCAGGAGAGCAACTCGTCCGTTTCCCAGCACATACCCCACCGGGAAGAAATACAAAAAGCTTAAAAGCCCTTGCGGCCACAATGATTAAATTCAGCACGACACTGGAAAGGATGCGGCCACTCACACAGGTAGCCAGGAGGAAGTGATACGGCAGGAATTCCATCCGCAAGACGTCGTTGAACTTCTTCACGCAGTGCAGTTCGATTCCCTGGTTGTCGTATATGTAGAGCCACTTCTTCTGAGCCACTGCAAACATGGTCTCTGTGTGCAGCCACCTTCAGAACACAACGGGAGCTTGTTTCACCGAGGATCGCGTAACACACAAGTGAGAGCAGCTTGACAGTTTACGTGTGCGCGCGGGGCGAACCGAGGGGTGCGCTAGGAGTCTGCCCGTGGGACGCAGCAGACTCGAGAGAATGAATGCGTTAACCTGTAGTTGTACGGCCGCCCCCATCAGAGCTTCAGGACACCCCAAAGCGCAGTTACTTTTGAAACGTAGTCCCCGTTGTAATGTAGGAAACGCAACAGCCAATTTGCGCACAGCAAGCTCCCACAAACAGCAATGTGATAATGACCAGATAATCACTGTTTTAGTGATGTTGGTTGAGGGATAAATATTGGCCCAGGACACCAGGGAGAACTCCCCTGCTCCTCTTCCAATAGTGCCGTGGGATATTTTATCCTCTGGCGAGTGGGTCAATAACCAGAGGTCATAGATTCAAAATCATTGGCAAAAGATCTAGAGGGGACAATTGTTTTCACTCAGAGTTGTCGGGATCTGGAACGCGCCACCTGAAGAGGTGGTGGAAGCCGATTCCATAAATCATTTCAAAAGGGAGTCGGGACAGGTTCTGGAGGATCAGCAATTTCCAAGGTTATGGACAAAAAGCGGGAATGTGGGATTAAGCGTGACAGCTCTTTCAAAGAGCCAGCACAGGCACGACGGGCCAAATGGCCTCCTTCTGTGCTGCAGGTGTCTATGACTCTTTGCTCACCTGACGGGGCCCTCAGTTTAACGTCTCATCTGAAAAGGTTGAGGGACATTAAAGCAAGAAAGACTCGCATTTCTATAGCGCCTTTCACGACCTCAGGACGTCCCAAAGCGCTGTACAGCCAATGAAGTACTTTTGAAGTGTAGTCACTGTTGTAATGTAGGAAACGTGGCATCCAATTTGCGCACAGCAAGCTCCCACAAACAGCAACGTGATAATGACCAGATAATCTATTTTTTTTTTTAAGTCATGTTGCTTGAGGGATAAATATTGGCCAGGACACCGGGGATAACTCCCCTGCTCTTCTTCGAAATAGTGCAGTGGGATCTTATACGTTGACCTGAGAGAGCAGACGGGGCCTCGGTTTAACGTCTCATCCGAAAGACGGCACCTCCGACAGTGCAGCATTCCCTCAGCACTGCATTTGGAGTGTCAGCCTGGATTTTGTGCTCAAGTCCCTGGAGTGGGACTTGAACCCACAACCTTCTGACTCAGGTGAGAGTGCCTCATGACGGGGTCAGCATTAACCAACAACGACCGCGAAAAGTAATGGGAGGCAGAAGGAAGTTTTACAGCCTGGTCTCACTTCGATCCAGTCTTAGTTTTAGCGGAGGTGCGTGGAATGGGCTTGGCTGTTGTGAGATGGTAGATCAGGTTGGAATGTAACGCAAGCTCACACTGGGAGCATGCATGGAATGTAAAGTTGAATTACTGGTTACGCGGAATAAAAAGTATTTTAACGAGCTATTTAACAAACCATGACCGTCAGTCAGGCTGTTCCAGCGAGTGTACAACCAGGGCTCAGTGGGTAGCACTCGTGCCTCTGAGTCCGAAGGTTGTGGGTTCAAGTCCCACTCCAGAGACTTCCGAGCACAAAAATCCAGGCTGACATTCCCAGTGCAGTGCTGAGGGAATGCTGCACTGTCGGAGGTGCCGTCTTTCGGATGAGACGTTAAACCGAGGCCCCGTCTGCCCGCCCTCTCAGGTGGACTTATAAGACCCCACTGCACTATTTCGAAGAAGAGCAGGGGCGTTCTCCCCGTTGCCCTGGCCAATATTTATCCCTCAACCAACATCACTAAAACAGATTATCTGGTCATCATCACATTGCTGTTTGTGGGAGCTTGCTGTGCGCAAATTGGATGCCACGTTTCCCACATTACAACAGTGACTGCACTTCAAAAGTACTTGGATTGGTTGTAAAGCGCTTTGGGACATCCGGAGGTCGTGAAAGGCGCGATAGAAATGCAAGTCTGTCTTTCTAAATATCGATGGAAACAATTCTTGGTATTTATCAGGATTAAACAGTCTTCTGGCAATCCCCAAATTCCTCTTTAGCTCCCGAGCAGGGAAAGAGAAGTGTGCAGCTACCGAATGTCATTGACGCGTTCCATGACGTTTGTCTCGCACAGGAGCTGCTTGGTGTGCCAGTCGAGCGCGGCCACGTGTCCCCTGCGTCCGGCCAACAGCAGGTGTCTGAAGGGGGACAAAGCACAACAACCTCAGCACAATCCCCACGGAAAGGGACAACCGCAATTATACCGAGCCCTCCCTCGAATAAACCAGCACCCAGCGCTGTATATCCAACACTCGAAATAATCCCCCACACAGCAGAATATCTCCCCCACACACAGCACGATAGACCACCCTCCCCGGAATAATCCCACACAGCACTATATACCCACACCCCAGGAATAATCCCACACACAGCACTATATACCCCGCCCCGGAATAAACCCACACACAGCACTATATAACCCCACCCCAGGAATAATCCCACACACAGCACTATATACCCCCCACCCCAGGAATAATCCCACACACAGCACTATATACCCCCTCCCCAGGAATAATCCCACACACAGCACTATATACCCCCCCTCCCCCGGAATAATCCCACACACAGCACTATATACCCCCCCCACCCCAGGAATAATCCCACACACAGCACTATATACCCCCCACCCCAGGAATAATCCCACACACAGCACTATATACCCCCTCCCCAGGAATAATCCCACACACAGCACTATATACCCCCTCCCCCGGAATAATCCCACACACAGCACTATATACCCCCCCCACCCCAGGAATAATCCCACACACAGCACTATATACCCCCTCCCCCAGGAATAATCCCACACACAGCACTATATACCCCCCCCACCCCAGGAATAATCCCACACACAGCACTATATACCCCCTCCCCAGGAATAATCCCACACACAGCACTATATACCCCCCCCCTCCCCCGGAATAATCCCACACACAGCACTATATACCCCCCCCACCCCAGGAATAATCCCACACACAGCACTATATACCCCCTCCCCAGGAATAATCCCACACACAGCACTATATACCCCCCCCACCCCAGGAATAATCCCACACACAGCACTATATACCCCCTCCCCAGGAATAATCCCACACACAGCACTATATACCCCCACCCCGGGAATAATTCCACACAGCACTATATACCCCCACCCCCCCCCCGGAATAATCCCCCACACAGCACTATATACCCCCACCCCAGGAATAATCCCACACACAGCACTATATATATCAAACTGTTATACACATCTCATGCTTGGCTTACTTAGTGAGTCACACTTATTTCCCGTCATATTTTCTCTGTCACACTCTGTTGTTGACGCCCGAATTGTTAGAGCAGTGCATCCTCTGGCTTCATACACTGATGCATCCACATACAATCCCCTCAAGCAGCTATTATACACCACTGAAGGAAGTGAGGTTGGAAGGAGGGTGTGCGTGGCGTGGGATACAAGCAAGTGATCAGAGATGGCCTTATCTATGATGGAGGCCATGGGAGTAGAGAGGCCACGCGAGCTGGCGAGGTCGAGGGGATGGCCGTGAGTGTGGATAAGGAGAGCATTTTGGAGGGAGAGGTTTAGGGAGGGCAGTGAACTTAGAGAGGCAAGGAAAGGGGAGCGAAGGTCGAGTTTGAAATAACAGAGGATGATCAGTCACTCCTTGCAGAGGGCTGAGGGAAGAATGGAGGAAAGCCTTGGGAGAAACTCGGCGCAGTACTTGAGTGGGTGATAGACAACGAGGATTTGGAAGGACACGCGAGAGGGGTGGAACAACGTGAGGTGGCTCAAAAGGAGAAGGTGCCAGAGGAGCAAGGGGACAGACTGAGGTGTGACTTGGAGATAAGGGTCACACCGCCACCACAGCAGTTTGGACAAGGCAAGTGGTGGAAAGTATAGCCAGGCGAGGAGGCTTCAGCAAGGGGGAAGGTGTCATCACATCTCAGCCAAGTTTCCGTCAAGGCCGTGATGTCGATACAATCACGCACAAGGGCCTCGTTCACAAGTGAACGGACATCCTGGAGGGGGATGCGGAGAGGGGCGGGTGATAGCTGATCCACTGGTTGAGTTCACAGGGTCAGCACTGGGAGGGATTAACGGATCTTTTTCAGGTTGGCAGGCTGTAACTAGTGGGGTGCCGCAAGGATCAGTGTTGGGGCCTCAGCTATTTACAATCTATATTAATGACCTAGATGAAGGGACCAAGTGTAATGCATCCACATTTGCTGATGATACAAAGCTAGGTGGGACAGTAAGCTGTGAGGAGAACACAAAGAGTCTGCAAAGGGATATAGATAGACTAAGTGAGTGGGCAGTAAGGTGGCAGATGGAGTATAATGTAGGGAAATGTGAGGTTATTCACTTTGGTAGGAAGAATAGAAAAACAGAATCTTTTTTAAATGGTGAGAAACTTTCAAATGTTGGTGTTCAGAGAGATTTAGGTGTCCTCGTGCAAGAAACACAGAAAGCTAGCATGCAGGTACAGCAAGCAATAAGGAAGGCAAATGGCATGTTGGCCTTTATTACAAGGGGGTTGGAGTATAAGAGTGAGGAAGTCTTGCTACAATTGTAAAGGGCCTTGGTGAGACCACACCTGGAGTACTGTGCACAGTTCTGGTCTCCTTATCTAAGGAAGGATATACTTGCCTTGGAGGCGGTGCAACGAAGGTTCACTAGATTGATTCCTGGGATGAGAGGGCTGTCCTATGATGAGAGATTGTGTAGAATGGGCCTACACTCTCTGGAGTTTAGAAAAATGAGAGGTGATCTCATTGAAACATACAAGATTCTGAAGGGGATTGATGGGGTAGATGCTGAGAGGTTGTTTCCCCTGGCTGGAGTGTCTAGAACTAGGGGGCATAGTCTCAGGATTAGGGGTAGGCCATTTATGACTGAGATGAGGAGGAATTTCTTCACTCAGAGGGTTGTGAATCTTTGGAATTCTCTGCCCCAGAGGGCTGTGAATGCTGAGTCTGAGTATATTCAAGGCTGGGATAGATAGATTTTTGGACTCTAGGGGAATCGAGGGATATGGAGATCGGGCGGGAAAGTGGAGTTGAGATCGATGATCAGCCATGGTCTTATTGAATGGCGGAGCAGGCTCGAGGGGCCGTATGGCCTACTCCTGCTCTTACTTTTTATGTTCCTATGAGGGGTGAGTGGGACGGGAAGGAGATCAGCAAGATTCGCCCCCAGCCCTGGGCTGTAAGGTAGGCGAGAGTGGAATAGGGCAGTTGGTGTTGCTGCTCGAGTGCCTCAATGGGCTCATCGGAGGATGCGAAGAGAGAGGCACAGAGGGAAGTTGTGGTATTTATGCAGGGGGGGGTGTATTCCAGCACAGACGGCAGCAGGAGGGTAGGAAGGCAGAGGAGTACTGACATGTTGGGGTGGGAATTGGGAGGGGCAAAAAGGGGTGTGGGGAGAAAGAGAAATGGAAGATGGCATGATTGGATTGCGGGGGGGTGGGGGGGGGAGCAGGAGGATACTGGAGAGAGGGGGGCCGCCGAGGGGCCGAGAAGGGGGGAGATGAAAGTAATTGGCTCGGGTGCGGAGTTGACACGCAAATGGACACAGAGCGTCTGTACATCTGGGACAGGTGTAACGCAAGCAACTCTTTTAATGTTACATACACGGTTAAATGTTAAAGGAAATGCTGTCGGAATGCTGAATGCAGCCACTGGATTGGACACGATCCCACTCCCGTGCCCGATACTGCTGCGAGGGGTTCACTGCTCTAAGGTGCACCAGAGCAGAGAGAATTTATTCTGCCTGATTTTTCTCTCAATACCCAGAAGGCAATGCCTGTTCCCCACAAGAGGTCAGCAGCCCTGCGTGCCAGCAGCCACTGCTATCTGAGTAACATGAATTGATAATCAATTTCCTGCTCTCTAACTGATGCTCCAGTCTCTCTCTCTCTCCCCCCGCCCCCGAATTACCCGTGCGGAGATACAGCCGTTTCCTCTACCTGCCGTTCCTGGTGTAGTTTATTCTGTACGGGCCAAACTGATTGAGGTCGAGATTGAAGTACTGAGGGAGGGGGGGGGGGGGAAAAAGGGAGAAAAAAAAAGAGAAAAGGGTTTAAAAGATGTAAACACAGATAAAAATGACGTAGTTAAAACAATGCATGGAAGCAGGAAGCAGATAGTAATGGTTGATTCAGATTCTCAACTCCCTGCTTCCTGGATCTCACCCAGTCAGAACTGCAGAATTAACTTGCAGTGCAGGACAGAAACACTTTACCCTTCTTCGCCTAAAGAAATGCGAACGGCGTTACAAACTGCGGTGCGACTGCTCATCACAAACAGAAACAGGCTTCATGCTCAAAGGCTTGACATCTTGGCTTAATCGTTCAACTCACTTGCCCTAATACATCAAATTGAAATTCTGGCCTCTTGCGCATCTGTGATTTCCATCGCTCCACCACTGGCGGCCGTGCCTTCAGCTGCCCCGGCCCCGAAGCTCTGGAATCCCCTCCCTAAATCTCTCCGACTCTCTACCTCTCCTCCTTTAAGACGCTCCTTAAAACCTACCTCTGACCAAGCTTTTGGTCACCTGTCCCGAATATCTCACGTGGCTCGGTGAAGCGCACTGGGACGTTTTGCTGCGTTAAAGGCGCTATATAAATGCACGTTGTTGTTGATGTGGAGGGCTGGGCTACCAGTTGCACGCGTGCCCTCTCATTGCTTGGAAAGCGAGGTTAAAAATTCCGCAACCTTCGCCTGGCCAAGGTGCCTCGTTGCAAACCTTCCAGGGTGCGTCTCTATACGAGGAACGCTACAGCAATGTAAAATGCTGACCGAGGAAGCAGCTCGACCATACTCGTGACCGCCCCTCGCTCCGGTCTGTTCTAACATTTCAGCAAACGTGCTCCCGACGTTCAAACAGTAAACAAACTTTCCCGGCAACTGGGCATCAACGGGAAAGAGCAGCGTTTATCCGGGCTCGTGGGATTGCAGCCAGCTCGATGCCCCCTTTGTTAGTGCCATGGGACGCTGACCTTTGAACTGCTGGTGATGTCGACAGCGTCTGCAATGTCCTGTTGTTGGATCACACATGTGTCCTCCCCCTCATCGGCCTCCAGAAACCTGGGATTGGAGACAGAAAGAAAGAGGAAGAGTGGAGGTGGAACACATGATGAACGTAAAGTTTTCCAGTGCTTTTATATTCCAGCCATTCCAGGACGGTTTAACTATTTTCACAGCTTTATTCCATTACATACACACTCCACTTGCCTTTTATTTTCAGCATCAGTTGTGGCTCAGTGGGCAGCACTCTCGCCTGAGTCAGAAGGTTGTGGATTCAAGTCCCCACTCCAGGGACTTGAGCGCAAAAATCTAGGCTGACACTCCAGTGCGGTGCTGAGGGAGCCCTGCACTGTCGGAGGTGCCGCCTTTCAGATGAGACGTTAAACCGAGGCCACGTCTGCTCCAGCGACCGTCAGTCAGGCTGCTCCAGCGAGTGCACAATTAACAGACAGTGTCAACCAGGGCTCAGTGGGTAGCACTCGTGCCTCGGAGTCCGAAGACTGTGGGTTCAAGTCCCACTCCAGAGACTTGAGCACAATAATCCAGGCTGACATTCCCAGTGCAGTGCTGAGGGGGCCCTGATGAGACGTTAAACCGAGGCCCCGTCTGCTCTCTCAGGTGGACGTAAAAGATCCCATGGCACTATTTCGAAGAGGAGCAGGGGAGTTATCCCCGGTGTCCCGGCCAATATTTCTCTCTCAATCAACATCACAAAAACAGATGATCTGGTCATTATCACATTGCTGTTTGTGGGAGCTTGCTGTGCACAAAATGGCTGCCGCGTTTCCTACATTACAACAGCAACTACACTTCAAAAATACTTCAATGGCTGTAAAGCGCTTTGGGACGTCCGGAGGTCGTGAAAGACGCTGTATAAATGCAAGTCTTTCTGAAGCCCATTCAGTACAGTCCTCTCGAATCGCAGTCACTTCAATTTTAATTCTCTGTTAATTTGGATTTGTTTCTAGAAAAAAAATAAAAGGCTATGTTGTTCTATTTAAACTGTTTAATCCCAGCTATGGGCTAACTTAATTATTTTTTTAAAATCAAAAACAAAAGCAGCCACACCAACAGGAGCAGACACATTGTCGTATCCTGCAATACCTTTATCTTGCAGTGGAGGCACTTTCACAACCTCACTCCAGAGGGCTTCACAACCATTGAGTTCTTTCTGAAGTGCAGTCACTGTTAGCTGGGCAAATTGCTCGTCACAAGATCACAATACAACACAGGCAATGAGCAGTTAACCTGGTTTTGTTTTTAAAGGTGATGCTGGTGGAGGGAGGAATGTTGGTCAGAACATCAGGATTTCACCGCGGCTCCTCTTCCAATAGTGCCATGGGATCTTTCCCTTCCACGGGCCAAAGTCAAACAGGGCTTCAGTTTAACGTCTCATCTGGAAAACAGCGCCTCAATAGTGCAGCACTTCCCCAGTACTGACCCTCCGACATTGCAGCGTTCCCTCAGTACTGCCCCTCCGACAGTGCAGCACTTCCCCAGTACTGCCCCTCCGACAGTGCGGCGCTCCCTCAGCACTGCCCCTCCGACAGTGCAGCGCTCCCTCAGTACTGCCCCTCCGACAGTGCAGCGCTTCCTCAGTACTGCCCCTCCGACAGTGCAGCACTTCCTTAGTACTGCCCCTCCGACAGTGCAGCGCTCCCTCAGTACTGCCCCTCCGACAGTGCAGCGCTCCCTCAGCACTGCCCCTCCGACAGTGCAGCGCTCCCTCAGTACTGCCCCTCCGACAGTGCGGCGCTCCCTCAGTACTGCCCCGCCGACAGTGCAGCGCTCCCTCAGTACTGCCCCGCCGACAGTGCGGCGCTTCTTCAGCACTGCCCCTCCGACAGTGCGGCGCTCCCTCAGTACTGCCCCTCCGACAGTGCAGCATTCCCTCAGTACTGCCCCTCCAACAGTGCAGCATTCCCTCAGTACTGCCCCTCCGACAGTGCAGCGCTCCCTCAGTACTGACCCTCCGACAGTGCAGCACTCCCTCAGTACTGCCCCTCCGACAGTGCAGCATTCCCTCAGTACTGCCCCTCCGACAGTGCAGCATTCCCTCAGTACTGCCCCTCCGACAGTGCAGCATTCCCTCAGTACTGCCCCTCCGACAGTGCGGCGCTCCCTCAGCACTGCCCCTCCGACAGTGCAGCGCTCCCTCAGTACTGCCCCTCCGACAGTGCAGCGCTTCCTCAGTACTGCCCCTCCGACAGTGCAGCGCTCCCTCAGTACTGCCCCTCCGACAGTGCAGCGCTTCCTCAGTACTGCCCCTCCGACAGTGCAGCACTTCCTTAGTACTGCCCCTCCGACAGTGCAGCGCTCCCTCAGCACTGCCCCTCTGACAATGCGGCGCTCCCTCAGTACTGCCCCGCCGACAGTGCGGCACTCCCTCAGTGCTGCCCCGCCGACAGCGCGGCGCTCCCTCAGTACTGCCCCGCCGACAGTGCAGCGCTCCCTCAGTACTGACCCTCCGACATTGCAGCGTTCCCTCAGTACTGCCCCTCCGACAGTGCAGCACTTCCCCAGTACTGCCCCTCTGACAATGCGGCGCTCCCTCAGTACTGCCCCGCCGACAGTGCGGCACTCCCTCAGTGCTGCCCCGCCGACAGTGCGGCGCTCCCTCAGTACTGCCCCGCCGACAGTGCAGCGCTCCCTCAGTACTGCCCCGCCGACAGTGCGGCGCTTCTTCAGCACTGCCCCTCCGACAGTGCGGCGCTCCCTCAGTACTGCCCCTCCGACAGTGCAGCATTCCCTCAGTACTGCCCCTCCAACAGTGCAGCATTCCCTCAGTACTGCCCCTCCGACAGTGCAGCGCTCCCTCAGTACTGACCCTCCGACAGTGCAGCACTCCCTCAGTACTGCCCCTCCGACAGTGCAGCATTCCCTCAGTACTGCCCCTCCGACAGTGCAGCATTCCCTCAGTACTGCCCCTCCGACAGTGCAGCATTCCCTCAGTACTGCCCCTCCGACAGTGCAGCATTCCCTCAGTACTGCCCCTCCGACAGTGCAGCATTCCCTCAGTACTGCCCCTCCGACAGTGCAGCATTCCCTCAGTACTGCCCCTCCGACAGTGCTGCACTCCCTCAGTACTGCCCCTCCGACAGTGCAGCGCTCCCTCAGTACTGACCCTCTGACAGTGCGGCGCTCCCTCAGCGCTGCCCCTCCGACAGTGCAGCGCTCCCTCAGTACTGCACTGGGAGTGTCGGCCTGGATTACGTGACGGGGATGTGAGGCTTCAACCTAGAACTCTCTGACTCGGACGCTGGGCTGTTTATAACCACTGAGCCAAGGCTGACACTCGGAGCTCTACTTGATTGTCAATGCTGTCACGTCTGGATTTTCAGGCACTGACATCGTACAAGAGTCAGCTACAGATCGACTCTTGTACAATGTCCAAATACTGGGGTACAAAGTCACTGCCAAGTCCGTCCCTTGGCACCGTCACAGCACTGGGACTGTGAACACAGTGCTAGCTATCTGGCGGGCAGAGCAATGAGTGCGTGTGAGCACCGACAGCCGAGACGGTGATTTGAGCATGAGGCGGAGCGGGGCACTAACCCTGGCCACAAACACCACCAGCGAACAGATCGGTCCTTACCCAGCCTCTTCTGGGAGGAGGAGGTCGAAGCGGGCAGCCTGTCTCTGGGCCTGCTTATAGTTCTTCTCCAGGGTCCTCAGTCGATTCTTCACCTTCTTATTAGCAATTTCACCCTGGGAGGAGAAAGAAAACCCAATTATGTTCAGGATTTGAGTAAGTGAACACTGATTGTGTAATGTCACATAAGGAGATATTTGGGCAGGTGACCAAAAGCTTGGTCCAAGAGGTAGGTTTTAAGGACCATCTTAAAAGGAGGGTAGGGAGGGAATTCCAGAGATTAGGGCCTTGGCAGCTGAAGGCACAGCCACCAATGGTGGAGCGATTAAAAGCGGTGATGCTCAAGAGGCCAGAATTGGAGGTGTGCAGATATCTCGGAGGGTTGTTGGCAATGTTCCCTCTACTTTTTTTTTTTGGAGAAGTCGCACAATACCAGGTTATAGTCCAACAGCTTTATTTGAAATCACAAGCTTTCGGAGCGGCTGCTCCTTCGTCAGGTGAAGGAGCAGCGCTCCGAAAGCTCGTGATTTCAAATAAACCTGTTGGACTATAACCTGGTGTTGTGCGACTTCGCACATTTGTCCACCCCAGCCCAACACCGGCATCTCCACATCATACTTTTTTTTTGTCAGTTTAAATTTGCTGTGTGGCTGCACACGTGCGGTATCTTCAAGCAGCAGCAGGCGAGCGGCCAGTGCGGGGACTGCCCAATTGGTGTGTGGCGGTGCACTTTAGGGGCAATATTGGTTGTGGGGCTGGAGGAGATTACCGAGATAGGGAGATTTTTTAACATTTGTACCAAAAGCTGAAAGTGGCTTTAATTCCCTTGATTTTGAATAAAATTCACTCACCAGTTTAATATTCTCTCCTCGTTCGAACTTTTTGATCACCTCCGGAGGAATGGGCGCCGGTCCTGGGAAGGGATCTTCCTTCTGTGGGGAGAGCAAAAAAAAGAATAGATTTTTTAAGTATTCCTCGGGTAATTTGGAAGCTGAATGGGAAGTGCTCACGGGCACAGATGGGGTGTGCAGTTCGCCACATAGCGACACAGTCTTGGGGTGGGGGGGGGCTGGTCTCAGGTGGACATAAGAAACAGGAAGAGTTGGCCATTCGCCCCCTCGAGCCTGCTCCACCATTCAATAAGATCATGGCTGATCTTTGACCTCAACTCCACTTTCCTGCCCGATCCCCAGGAGTCCAAAAATCTATCGATCTCAGCCTTGAATATACTCAACAACTGAGCATCCACAGCCCTCTGGGGTAGACAATTCCAAAGATTCACAACCCTCTGAGTGAAGAAATACCTCACTTCAGTCTTAAATGGCCGACCCCCTTATCCGGAAACTGTGACCCCGAGTTCTAGACTCTCCAGCCAGGGGAAACAACCTCTCAGCATCCACCCTGTCAATCCCCCTCGGAATCTTATACGTTTCAATGAGATCACCTCTCATTCTTCTAAACTCCAGAGAGTATAGGCTCAATCTACTCAATCTCTCCTCAGAGGACAACTCTCATCCCAGGAATCAATCTATGGAATTATTACATATTCCTCGGGTAATTTGGAAGCTGAATGCGAAGCGCTCTCGGGCACAGATGGGGGCGCCACAGCCTGGGAGGGCTTAGCTTCAGTCTACGTTGCCATTGTGGTGTATGAGACGGGAGGCGGGGGGAAGCTGGTCTAAGGTGGACTGCTATCCACTACACATGGACACCAAGCGAAGTCAGGAACTGGCTTGACCATGACTCCAGCTCTCTGGGCCACATCCCAGCAGGGAGTTACTGCCCAGGACACAATGGAAGCCCGGCCACTTGAGGGATGGGGCTTCAGCGGGATAGGACGACAGGACAACGCACCGATTGTAAAAGTTATTGAGGAAACGACCTCCTGCAATGTGATCACAAAGGAACGCGACTCACTCCTGGTCCCCAGGTGATCACATTGGAACTAGACTCGATGCTTCACATTCGAATGTTGGAAGATTGGCAGCGTGGAATTGGAAAGTGCAGTAAAACACAGGGTGAACTGATCGAGGGCCCCTGAAACAGAACATCAGAATCACTGGATCAAAAGTGACCTGGGGGCCATCTAGTCCACCTACTACCATCCTGGTCGCTGCATGATACAGCGACTGAGGAGGAAAACAGGATTAAAAAAAAGGGATTTTGAAAAACGGAGTTCTTTTTCAATTTAATCACCCGTGAAATTCTGTTGGCGTGAAAAACCCAGCGAGGGAAATCCCAACTTACTCCTGAAATCACTCGCTTCCCGCGAGCCCTCGCTTTCGAACGCTTCTTTAGGTCTGGCCTTTGTGCGTTCTGGCCCGCTGTCTTTTTCTCCTCGGGCTCTTCCTTGTCTCTGTGCACTTTCCCCGCCGGTGTGGCATCGTCAGCTGTCCTTTCATCGGCTTCCCAGTACCGCTTTCTGTTCTGAAAGGGCAATGGATACAGCGATAAATACAAAGCTCCACACACACACACACGCAGAGGGTGGGGTAGTATCACTTCGTCCGCCTGTAATACACCCCACTGGAAATTCACTTCCATTCAAGTCAACAGAATCACGTCCCACTCTCCCACCCCCCGGTCCCGTTCGGTCTCTCCCTCCCTATCCCCGATCTCTCTCTCTTACCCCTGGCCTCTCTCTCTCTCGGTTACCCGGGTCTCTCTCTCTCTCTCTCGGTTACCCGGGTCTCTCTCTCTCTCTCTCTCTCTCTCTCTCGGTTACCCGGGTCTCTCTCTCTCTCTCTCTCTCTCTCTCTCTCGGTTACCCGGGTCTCTCTCTCTCTCGCTCGGTTACCCGGGTCTCTCTCTCTC